>JAYEAL010000199.1:0-28820 GCA_036419045.1 Scirpophaga incertulas | reverse complement strand
AGTGTTGCCAGTTGAAAATATCACTGATGCTACATTGGTATTTAGTCCTGTCAAATCGGAATTTTCTTTTGAATTTGGTTGCGATTATGTTGCTAAGTTAGAAGAGATGGTGAGTAAAACATCCAGGAAAGAAATCATGGAAATAATCCTCGGAGGTGAAGTAGAAGATTCATTAGAGGCAGTGATGCCCACTATTGATTATTGTAGTGAGTCAAGTATAGCGAGTGAGCCACAAGAGACACTGAAAAGAAAGTTATGTGACATGGAAAGATCCGAAAATAACAATGGAGAGATTCGGCCACCGGCAAAGCTTAGGATTTTAAGTGGTTCAGATGAAATTTCTTCCACAACTGAAGGTACTAAAAATATTATTGCATTGTAGATTGACCCGCGGCTTTATCTGCTGTCGGGTTTCCCATAGTAACATTTATATGGTGAAAATTATCTTATGTTCTTCTCTGGATCTCCACCCATTGTCTTACCAAATTGCATCAATACCAGCTCAGCTTTGTATCAATTTTTCCTGTGGTAAAAGTTTCTCTATTTCCTCTGGGTCTCAAACTATATCAATATCAACTTACATCGAAATCGGTTCAGTATTTTCTAGCCTTTAAAAATGATGTAATATCCATACAGACAATAATTAATACTTCAACACAATGATTGCAGCCCTTTTGTTGCATTAAATAGTAGCCCAAGTCCTTTCTCAGGCAATCGACTATCTGTGTATCGAATTTCACTTATTTCTGTTTAGTAGTTTTAGATAAGCATATCGTTTGTTAATATGAATAAAGAAGTAAATTGTCATAACTTTGTTACAGAATCTGATGTTACAAGAAATAACAATGTGACAAATAATTCTCTCGTGCGATCCAAATATTTGGGAAAGGCTAGAAGAGTGGGTTTGCCCAAACCACGGAGAAGTAGTGAGTATGATATATTTTTAAACAATTTATAAAGAATTCTCTCTATGATTACATTAAATAAAGTTGATACAGAAAACAGTATAATTATATTTTGATAGTATATTTTACAACATAATACATATGGTTTTAGATCTCCCAAATAGCCCGTCCAGTGATAAATCTATCGAGAACTACGAACAAAATACTCCTGTTGTTCTGACACCTAATGGGAAGATCAAACTCCAGAGAAACAAAGTTCAGAGGTACGACACCTCAGAATTGTACAAACCGAAGCTCCATTACCTGTCTAGAAGGAATAACATAAGTTAATTTCAGATTACATTAGAGTAAGTCTTTCCTTTTTAATATACAAAGGCTTAAACCCACCTGATAGTAAGTGAATGTAAAGTCGGTGAAGGCGAGTTGCAAAAGGGCTCGACCACAGAGAACTGTCAGTGCCCAAAAATATTAGTGAAATTGTTACAATAGCAATATAGTTCACTTTAACTAGTACGGTGGCAGCTAGTCAGGCTTAAAAATAACCTCTACCCAATATAAGCAACGATTCTACTGTTTCACAGCGAATTTAACCCTGAACCTTTAGATCAGAGGCCTTATCATGACCGAAATAGTGTCCTATAGTATATAAGCAGTTGAATTTTAATAGTTATTTATGCCATTGTTATATAATCAGGGGTATTAAAACACAAATGGTGTCCACATGAGTGGTTTTAATACCTAATTATAACAGTTGCATACAAGACTTTATCTACAATCATGATGTGAATCCTCTATAAAAGATTTCCAATACTCGAGTGAAAAAATGGCGGGAAATAACACGATAAGACGAGAATCCGAAATTACGAATTAGTCTACAATTTATTGTTCTTTTTTCAAAATTTTTGCGATCTGGTGGTGAAAATGTCATTGCATGAGAATGTTCTTTTTTGAAATTCATAATATCACGCATTTGGATGATATAACGATCATAATATCATTGAGTGTTTTAATGTTGGCAATAAGCTAATTGTTATAGGTTCTTTTATAGAGGATTAATAGCATGATAGTAGGTAAAAGATATTTAGGCATAAGTGTCTGCTATGTTAATGTCATTATGTCAGGTACATTAAACATACAGAGGCCTTAGCATATGGTAGGTACCGTGGTAGGAAAAAAAATTTGGACGATTTAAAAGAGCTTGCTATAAAGTCATATTTCAATAAAGTTGATTTTGATATCCGGTTAGAGCACGGTGAAAAGAATATTGACACAGAGACAACGTTCTAGCAGCGTATAGAACCATCTTTCTTGCACTGCGGTTTTATTCCTGCTTTAAGCGACCATCGTAGCGCTAGAGGTATCTATTATGAAGGAGGTTACATATACTTCTTCAGTTTAAAGGCTTGAAGTATTGTAATGAAGTAGTGTATCGCTTTCTTTAGTATATGTTTAGCAATTAATATAAACTATATTGACCTGGTAATTGTTGATGGTAAAGCGTTTAATAAAATTATTGTATAAGTGTTATAATGCAAATGTAAAAGAAAAATTATTTCGTTATAAAGATTTTTCTGCAATTACATAGTTTCTAATTTTGCAAGACTGTGATGAGAAATTCTTTGTTTTTAGTTGTAACGTTTCATACATGTTTTAATGTAAGTACTGGTAATTTAATAATAATGAAATTAGTTATATGTTTGTGATTAGTGTCTGTGTACTGTAAAATATGTTGTGTCACTTGAAATTAAATATTGCCACTCTGCATAAGTTCTATTTATAAAAAAAAATATTAAAATGTTAAAGGATTTGTATTATACTGCCATTATAAAACAAACTGGAGACATCTGTTTATTTTAATATTTATAACTTAAGCAAAAGAAGTTATCAACATTAAGCGATTTTATTTATCCTGCATTACTAATATAAGTAACTCGATGTGTAGCCAAGTTCTAGCATGTTGGATTATCCTTTGAATGCTATAGTGCATTCAAATATATAGAAATAGTGCACTGTTATTTAAGATTAGGTTTGTTTCGAATAATAACTGTCACCAAAAGAAAATAAACAGCAGAATTTCATGGGCTCATTTACTACCGGTTCAAGAATACTTCAATAACTGGAGACTTTCTAATGGCTGCCAATTTTGGGTTGTTTTGACAGCTACCGTCAATAAATAAACGACACGGGGTACCGGTATGAAATGAAACGAAGCCCAGAGCTATTATTTTTGTGCGAATCATTTGCGTTAGTTAAATCGATATCTCGATCACACACCGCGCTAGTCGGCGAGCGCGACGATTCGGGCTACACATCCCTTGTCAAACATATACCCGGTACCGTCACGTGTCGGGTAGATTTTCACCCTCCACTACACGGCAATCTTGAGCGTCGTAGCCATTAGATGGCGCACTCAAGTTGCGTCGACTTCCTAGTTTCAACCCGAAACTTCTGTTCGTGCGCCTTCCACAAACACACTCATTGCACATTGCCATCTGCGGCTTCAGCATAGCTCCGTCCAAGAAAAAAAATTCAATACCGGTTATATCGTGTCATAAACGCTGTATCGTTTCTCATTTTATTTGCAATATCAAATTCACCACTATCACGAGCAACATAAGTGTAACTGTCTCAACACGTAGAATAACGCGGTGCTGTGTGTACAATTTCGTATGATATCGATAATTTTATTCGGTTAGGATTTACCTAATCCATTTTTAACGTGAAGAGCTCCGCCATGAACCAGCAACGGCTATTTTTTGAAGTGAAACTTCTTTACACACGCTTGACTTGGGGAGTAAGCTGGCGAACGCGTGGCGTAAGCGTTACGAAAAGTGTGATCGGGCGAGGCGAACGGGAGTTGAGTGGGGGATAAAAGCAAGAGAAAGCAGTGCGCGCGCACATTTTCTTTTCCTTTCATAGCTAAATACGTTCCGTTTATCTAAGCAATAAAATAATGAATAAAAGTGATATTTTCAAAAATATTAAATTACCAAATAAATTTAAATATTTGTACAAAATTAATATATGTATATCTTGTACACACACACTCATATAGTGTATACACATACAGATGGAGCGAAAGAAGTTTCACTTCAGTAGTGTGGTCATAAGCACACTCTGTTTATTTTTTGATTGTTATATAACTGCCGATTGGAACGGACATAGCTAAGTCCACCTTTAAATAAATGTCAGGTTATATTATACTCATTCGCAGTAATAATTATTGTATTATTTACTACACAAAGATATTCTTTGTATCTTTTAAATGTCATAAAAATTCAATCCAAAAGAGATACACCAATACAGCGCCCCTAGCGGGTTTGTAGTGAACTAAAATTAGTAATTCATTCTTAATTCAAACACCTATCGAAAACAATAGGAAACTATTATTTACGAAAAATTTACCTATAACCATTGTTTGTTTCCAAAAAAAATATTAAATAATGGCTTCGGGTAAAGAAAATAAAGTGCACTGCCATATATTTAGTATTGTTACTAATTATAAAGCTTTATTAGATATAGTTAACACAGATGGACGATACTTTAGAATTGTGTGTCATCCGTTTTGATAACATGTGTTATTTACAATATAACAGCTCTGATATTGAAATAGCAAATAGTTCATGCTTTTATTGCATTAGTTTTTATTTGGATAAAAACCTAAACATAAATAATTTTTGACACGAGATAGACAATATGTAACCATATATTTTTAAGTTAACCTAATGAGAAAAAAAAAACATAAATATATGTCAATAATACATAATTTGAAAACCAAAACAAATGTGTTTTAATTATTTAATTGAATTAATGGTACTGAACAAGACGACTTGTTGATTAGTTCTATTTTTAAACGAGATTTTGGGGATAGTTTTAAATATTACTTGTGTGGTGTTCAACGACACTTCATCAATCTAAATAATTTTTTTAGCTACTAATATTTGTATTTTATTGTTGCGTGTACAAGCAATACTGGTACAAATTGGATTTGTTTAATATATTTATACGTTTTATTCTATAATTATTTATTTAATTTGTAATTTACAGGGTGTTTCAGAACGGGTTAAATAATATTAAACGGTATTGAACAAATACCGTAAAATATTATTTAACTATTTAATATAATTTAGAAGTTAAGATTCTGTAGAAAAATGCGTTAATCAGTCATATTAAATAATAAATAGTTTTTGATTCTAAGAATCGACAACCCTACAGCAGCTACGAACAATATCTGAGCGCCGCTGTGTAATTACAGCTAGCTTTTGCTTTAACTGCCTAGGGTCTGTTGTTAAGCTGACTAGGGTCTGTTTACTTGTAAAGTATTAGGCATTCTGATCTTGACCCAAGAGGAGGTACTAAATACCACAAACAACATGTAACAATCTGTTAGGTTGATTTGACATAATGATAATTGTATTTATTTAACATAATCGGCTTATATATTTATTATTGTCATTTTTCTTATTACCATTTATAATTTTTTATGCCCCCTAAATATAACTTCGCCAGCCCTGAAGCAGTTGTAAAATTTAATCATATTTGCTATTATTATTATTATTGTTGTAATAAATGTTATGAATACATATAATTTACCTTCGATGTAATCTTTAATTTTAATAAGGGGTTACATGATCATTTAATCGCCCACCAAGCAAACACAATTGTAATAATAATAACCCATGAAACAGAAAATAATGGGGTAGATAATAATCATTGTAATATACAATAAATATATATAATATATTTATATATATATATAGTAATATACAATAAATATATATAATAAACCTACTCTTTTAGCTGAGAAATGTAGAAGCAACCCGTCAATACCGCCTTCAGCGGGCCTATCTACAAACAACAGTCCATATTGGCAGAGGACATGTAGACCGCGACATGTCCTGAGCGACCCCCCCAACCAATTAACGGCAGCCTTCTGCTCAGCCACGAGTAGGTTCCCAGTCAATACAGGCCGGTCCCACTTTGGAGAACCGTGCCTCTTCTAGCGCTTATGCCCTCTCCATGGGGCAGCGTTAACCGTACCTCTCCTGAGGTGCGGCCCCCGTCAATACAAGCCAGTAGGGTCACTAGGACCAAAGGCTTAGGCTGAGTTTAGTCGGTAGTCGGTAGTAATGTAGAAGCAAGGATGTATCTTTGGAGACCCAGGAAGAACATAAGATAATTTTTACAGCGAGTTAAAAAGTTAGTATGGAAAATTGCAATATGCAAAATTCTCAACAACTTATCAAAGAAAACAGCAATTTCAGAGCGAACATAATGATTAATTCCTTAGTTATAGATCTCCTTGGCATATGTTAGTTCTGTAGAAAAGTGTCTTTATATGTTTGGTGCTTTATTGGTGTTATTTAAGTGTATTTATGTATTGTCTTTTTTTAATTTGTTAAGCGTTCGTTTTGTGTTGTTTCGTGGGTGATTGAATGCATGTTATGTTTCACACATCCAAATAATAAATTCGATATTCTCAATCAAGTGACACTTACTACTAAAATTTACACTTTTACTACTAAAATGATGAAATTATATCATACTTCTTGTAACATATATAAGGTACATTTTGTGGTTGTGTAATTTAGATAAATCTTGTTAAATTACTAAATTGCAAGTGCAGTTGTGAATACAATAGAAATACATATTTAAAATCGTAAAATGTTTATTATTTAACTGTATTCTGTCTATTTTATATTTCGCTAAAGTATAAATGGTATATGGTTAATAAATAATTATTTTAATTATATTAAACTCGCTTTTTATTTATAACCACTATTCTTACAAATCTGAAACAGAAGAGTATTTTATGACTTCATAAATGTAGGTACCTAATTTAGGAGTGTAGTCAACATTAAAACTGTTTAAGCTTTGATGATTAAGTCAGGTTCAGCTGTAAAGCTCAATTGAGGGACTAAGCTGTGGTGTGTTTTCAACTCACAACTATGACATCAGATCTTGCCGCTGAATTGGTATTGCACGATTATTATAAATCAATAAGTGCAAGGCCAGTTAGTAGCGGACGACCTGACGACATACTTGGACCAAATAGGTTATATACTGAAGGAAGAGTACTTACAGGTCAAGAGTACCTGTAAGTGAAGTGTGCGCTTAAAAGTATTATTAAAAGATGAGGAAGGGAAGTATGTTTGGATTATAGTAAATGGAAAACTGATCACTACCTACCCCGTGGGGATTATATGTATGTTTGTACAATAAACATAAGGACTACAGTTTATTTTGGTACCAATGCCCAAGGGAAGGTATTAAATGCTACAAATTTAAAAAATATAATTAGGTGAGATTATGATTTATATGACAAAATCAAAAATTATTCATTAAATATTATTTAAGTACACAGTAAGAGAACTTGTACTGGATAGAACCAGCAAGGACTATTTTTTTCTCCCTGTATTTTTACAGAGTGGTCGATTAGTAACTCGCCTCAGATAAATAGTCTGAACCCAACTTCCTTTACAAGTTTACATTACTGAGTTATTTACTAAATATTTGGCAACATAGCTATCGTCATTAAAATTGAACCCAAGTATTGTTATCACTTAGGTAATCCCTAAGGGTCTTTTTGACAAATGATTTAAATCTATCTTTCGTCCATCCAATACACACATATGTCTATGTCATGATGTCTCATGTCCATTCATTACCTAATAGAGGTTATACTGGTTAATGATTGGTGTTATTAATTGGAAATGATTGACAATTAATTACTACCTATTAACAACTGATAACCAGGGTGGAACTTTTAGGAGACTATTAGTTTTCACAAATTATGAAATATTAAACATGTTTTGAATTTATCAGGAATAATGTCAGGAATACAAATATTCCTTGGGTGCACAAGTTATACTACAACTTTGAAGACAAGACATCTTAGAAATGGCTCCAATATGAAATAAAAGGATTAAGTGTATTTTAAAAATATAATTTTCTTAAGTAGGCATTTGATAGTATAGTAGTTTCTCTACGAAAAGAATATGTGTTGATATGTATGCAGCAACTTAATTCTTGATTAGGTAGGTAGTAGTTTTATGGAATTGAGAATTTAAACAAAAATGTTATATATACATAATTTTTAATCACAAAACAAAGATGTTCTTAGGTAGTACACTAGATACTGTAGTCAAAAATAAAGTGAATAATAAATATACCAAAAGGTATGCTATGATGGATAATTTAGATGATGTTCATGATTTAAAGCAACATAATACTTAATTGTTTTCAAGATTTTATGATTTTATTTCATTGTTGTATGAGTACTGCCAATTATGGTATTAGTATGTTATTTAATCATTTAAATTACTAAGTACAGAATAATATCAACTGTATTCTTATTATAATATTGTTCCTCCTAAAATTCAATATTACCTAATATTCTTTTTGGCAATAGTAGCATTTAGACATTAATGTGGTAGAAATAAAATGCAAAGCAGAAAAAGTCGAGCATGTTTTGAATTACTATTGTTAAAAAGAATATTGTAACATTAGGTTTTGTTAGAATGATTATTATACTAACCTTTCTCAAACCTAATTTTACATAATACAATATTTACATTGTATGCTATCCATACATAAATTTTACATCAGAAATTTTATTAATATACATATGAATCAAAAAGCATAAGATCATTCAATTTAATAGTGGTAACAATGTCAGTTGCTTTAGTTAGATGCTGCCTGTTTCTCAAGACCTGCTGGGTCTAATATGGGTGTTTGTTTCTTTACAATACCTGATAATAATGTCTTTATTTGAGCAATAGCTCGACCTGGGTTAAGGCCTTTTGGACATGTCTTTGTGCAGTTCATGATTGTATGACAACGGTACACAGAATATGTATCTTTGAGCTTTGCCAAACGTTTCTCGGTACCTTCATCTCGAGAGTCAATTATCCATCTATAAGCCTGCATGAGCACAGCAGGTCCAAGGTATTTATCTCCATTCCACCAATAAGATGGGCAGCTAGTGGAGCAGCAGGCGCAGAGTACACACTCATACAAACCATCTAGCTTGGCTCTGTCTTCAACATCCTGAAGAAGCTGAGTTTCCTTACCTTTGACAGCTTCTTTCTCACGCTGTAGCCATGGCTCTATTGACTGGTATTGGCGGTAAAAGTTACTCAGATCTGGTACTAGATCTTTCACGACATACATGTGTGGTAACGGGTAGATTTTACTAGGTTTCGAAATATTTTGATCAATGTGACAAATACAAGCCAGAGTGTTGACACCATCTATATTCATAGCACAGGAACCACAGACACCTTCACGACAGGACCTTCTAAATGTAAGGGTTGGGTCAACTTCATTTTTGATTTTCAATAATGCATCCAAAACCATAGGCGCACAATCATCGAGATCCACTTCATAATTCTGGGTGTAAGGTTTCTTATCGGGCTCGTCAGGATTCCACCGGTAGATGGCGAAAGTTTTTACGCGCTTTCCAAGTGCTGATGTTGTCGCAAAAGTGCGTAATTGGCCAAAAGCACCAGAAGTCAGCCTCAGCAGTGGCATTATGTAATGTTTTTGTTTATTAAAAATGAGACGAAAATACTTTGAAAGCTCAAGTTACGAATACAAAATGTTGAAATATTTTCAACACGTTTTTTTGGTTTCAGGAGATAATCCTGAAAATCAAAATATTTTTTTGCTGCCTACTCTTCGAAACTTCACGTGAAATTACACGCGAATCGAATATATAAAAGTAGTCTGTGACGCGAACTGAATGAAAATGAACCACAGATTACAGTCATTCTAAGTGTTATGTCTAAGGAGAATGAACGAATGAATAACAAACAATTTCATATTTTAATCACAGGAGTAGTATTAGGTTCGAGTGGTAGGATTATTACGAGCGGAACGTACAACATTAATGCTTAATAAGAAAGAAACAACATATTAAATAATCTACTCTTCATAATGACGTTCTTTGTATTTTTTAATTGTATGATCTAACAACCCAACGAAACTCTAAATATCTATCTAGAGCTAAATACCTACACCTTGGTTTTTGGTAGTAAGACCTATCTTAAAGATAATGAGTCGGCTGTACTAATTGGACCAACTTTTGAGTCAATAAAGAGGTTACTGTTTAAAATTCTTTGATACGTGGACGAAATACCGACACTCTTCAATTTGCCAGCTAATGCTGGCGCCAAATCAAGTATAAACATACTATCAAGTTGTGCTCTACACCACAGACAAATACATTTTATCTAAGAAATACATGCAATAAGGAATAGCATCTATTTTTAAAGAATTCATGTAATATAAATAGTGATTTTATTACCAAAAAGGTATGTGTCGTATAATAAGCAATTTGCATTTGTGATTAAGGAGCTAAAGATATTGATAGTCCCTTATTTTGTAGTTTTGTACATAAATATATAAAATATGTGGTATAGTAAGGGTTTATTCTTTGGAGCGCTTATATAATTTCGTATTCATAGCCGTAGACTTTCAAATATACTTCTTTTACCAGTTATACTAATACCAATAAGATCGAGAAAAGTCACTCAATTGTGTTCATAATAAGCTTGTAAATGACATTGAAAGTCAAATATTGTCTTATTAGCAGAGGTCGGAATTAGGTTAGGAAAGAAAACCATTATTTTGAATTATTATTAAATATTTTGATCAATGCGCGTAATATTTCGTTAAATTAGAATGCGCTGTCCCCATTGTTCTTTAATGTCACAACTAATCTAACTTTCAGTATTTTGTCATGTATGCCTATAATCTATAAGCGTAATGTTTTTGGCGGATAAAATATTTATTATCTGTCTGGCAAAAAAGAAAACAAAACGTTTGTTTACATTTTTTGTTTCGTAATTTTAAATTGATTCTAGTTTTAAATGATTGCTCATAAAAATGAAGAACGTTTCCTCGTTAAATAATACGAAAACAGAATCGCCTAAAACTCCAGGTGGAATTAGTAAATCACTACTCACTCCCTGTCGTAGGGTTGGACTTTCTCGTAATTGGCGAAAAGCTGGTCCGTCGCCTTTTATATCTCCGTTGGCAGATAACAGTAAAGAACAGAATAAAGATGAAACTAAAAAAAGAAAAGAAAGGTGTGAAGATGAAAACTCAGGCTTAATAGAATCTAAACATGACGAAAATATGGCTCACGATAGAGAAGAGGGCAAAGTGGATAACAATGCAAAAATATGTGAAGATATAGTTACAACACCACTTAGGAATATAAGCTTACCTCGTAGGAAGAAATCTAAGATACTTAATACTGATAATATCTCTGAACCAAGACTTAAGAGTACAACTTGTGATAGTGAAGTCAAAGATGAAGATAATGAAAATAATTCACACTTGATACAATTTGAGGAAATAAATAAATCTGCTTCTAAAACACCCCGTAAGAAAAAATGTTTGAGAACGATGTTTGTAGTTAAAGAAAGAGAAAATAGTACAATAGAAACCAAAGAGGAAGAAAATGTTAATGACAACAAACAGAGTGCAACAGTTACTACTGAAAATATTAGTATTGTTAAAAAAAGTCCCGAAAATTTGACAAAAGAATGCATTGTTGTGATTCAACAAAAGATGTTTAAAAAAGATTTATTAAAATTAAATGACTCTCATTCATCAAAACAAAATGTAAACATTGCATCGCAAGTATTGTTTGACTCGGATTCTGATGAAGTGCCATTGAGTTTATTGCATAAAGCTACTAATAAACAGAACTCTCCACTGACACATATTGTATGTGAAGATGATGATTTCGAGGAAGTGAAGGTAGTGAAGAAGTTAGAAGATAAAACTACATCTACTGGAGGTTTGAAAAGCAAACCTGATAAGAAGAGGTCTAAGCCGGTAAACAAGGTTAAAGTAAATAGAACGGCCTATGTGGTCCCTTGTATTGAAAGTAAGCCTTCATCACAAAGTTCCTACGATGATGATGATGATGATGATTTTATCAATGTCAATAGAAAAACAATTCTCATAAGGAAAGCTTATAATAAAATTACACAACCAACAAAAGCTAAATCTACTGGATCTATAACACAAAAGGATATTGATGATCTAAAAGTTAGAATTGAGATGAAGAAGAAAATGCTTCTTGCAAAATCAATGGGTCATGATACTAAAGAACTTAGAGATTTAATAAAAAAATGGCAGCGAGGCTGTCAAGATGCTTTAATGGAGTTGATGGAATTAATGAAGAAGCAACTTCCTGATAAACAAAATATGGCCTATTCAGAAATACTTAAAACATTAAAAATTCCATCTGATTTAGTTGGCTATGATGAAGAAAATGATTGTTTCAATACCCCTAGTGATGAAAATATAATTTTATCTAAGTATGATGTATGAACTACTTGAACAGAATTAAAAAAAATAAGTTAATAAATATATTTTATTTAGTTTATTCATAATTTTAAACTGATTCCCAATGTATTGAAATATGCATACTTGTAACGATAGCCATAAAAATATATGTAATTTAAATATGACAAACCATTTATATGCCATGTCAGTATAAATATAATTCTGCTGTTCTTTTAGTTAATACTATTAATTTCTTATTATTGTAAGGTGTACCTAGATGTATAATCTTTCTACTATTAAATTAAAGTTTTGTCATGTCAAAAGCTGAAATAAAACATACATTTTATTGTAATAATAATAAATTATTCAATTTTTATTGAGATTAAGTACATATGACCATTACTTCTTGTACTTTCTAGCAAATAATTGTACCATTCAATCTATAAATCGGCATAGCATTTTTACTGTCTATTCTTGAAGATGAGTAAGTGGCTCCTATACAATGAGCCTACTCATAAGCATTTTTTGTGTATTATGTACTTATAATGCTAGATTCCATGGAAAATCAAATCAAGAATTTTCACACTATTATTAGAATAAAGCATTTATTCTAATTTAGTATGGTGATTCAGATTGGTGTATACTAATCTGAATCACCATACTAAATTATAAAGTACAGGTAGCAACACTAAATCTGTATATGATTCAGAATAAAACAAAGGATATTATTAAACTATAATATTAATTAAAAGAAATAAAAAGAATGTATATATCTAGAAGCGGTGAGGTCGAACTGGGTTTTCTGGATCAAATAGTTTTGGATCCTTCAAAAATGCTTTGTCCTTGTAATAATATGGCATAAATGCACAATTTTGGGCTTTGGTTATTTCAGTTTCTACTTGTTCCTGCTTTTTTGCGCACAGGCCCGTTATATGTCGACCATAAATGCGCCCGGTGTATGGACTTTGAAATTGCGACAACAATCTGTAATTTTTGTAGTCCGGTGTTATGTTGAGTTTGCACAGAATGCATAGCTTTGTTTCCTTCTTATAAGGATTTTCTATTTCAACGGGGTCATCGTTATGTTCTTGTGGAGAATTAGTTGTAGATAATCTTGCATTGTATGTTAAAAGTCTGTGGGTTTTAACTGAAACAAATTATTACATCAATAAATGTAAAAAAAAGTTTTTTTTTATCTTGATGGTAAATACATACTAATATTTCGTTTAAATATTGAAGCCAGCAGAGCCATTTGATCAAATAATGAATAGTTATTTTTAGTTTAATTGAAATTAATTATAGTAATTCAGAATAACCTCAATCTTTTACTTTGACATTTGCATTGACGATTTTTCAAAGGAACATCGTTCCGAATGGCTACAACATTAATGATAGTAATAATACTGCTTGCGGACCATTCGATTCAATTTTAATTATATTATCGTAGTCTTTGTAATAGGTATTAATTTGGATGGATTGTTATCGTGATCACGCTCCGACTATTTAAGTGTTAGTATGTTTGAATGATTTTTTTGTTAATTCAACATCTGTAATTCAATAAATAGAATGTGTAAGTATTATTGTAGTATTTATTTATTATGACGTTAAAAACGTTTACACTTTCTTAGCGTGATTATCATCCAATATTTAAGACATCATGATTTTAAAAACTACTTCAACTTTATTAGGTTACTAAGTAAGTATAATATTTCTAAAGGTAAACACATAATCAGTTTTTAATATTATTGACAAAGTGACGAATTAAGGGGATTCGAAAGTATCTATCAAACTAGTAATATCGTTTACAACCAGATAACTATGGACTGCTACAAGGCTACTTTTGGGCTTACAACGATGATATTATTATCATGATAGCACTATGTAAGACCAATCCGGATCGAAAAGTGAACGTGAGCGTGACAACAGCTGTATCGTTGTTAACGCAAAAATGAACGAGGCTCAAATGTATCCACCAAACATCATATACGATTACGAACATTAACGATTTGTGTCAAATTACAGATGCGTTCAGCTCTCACAGTAGTAAAATGTCGGAAAGAAATTACAGAAATGCTTTAAGAATACAATTATTTAATATATTTTTATTTGCGGCTTTTTATATATTCTGAATACGTTTCGGTTATTTCCATAAATTAGTTAATAAATTAACTGCATTATATTTGGTTTATTATGGTACCTAACAAAAATGACCGATATACTTTATGTATCAATAAGAGTCGAATTGTAGACGTATCGCTTTGTTAGCTTTTATTTTTTTTGTTAAATAGTACTTCGAAAAAGACAAAGTCGGCGATGGAATTAGTTGTTTTAAAATTTACGCCCTCCTTGATAGCAATCAGTTACATTATAGCAACTAATATAGGCTCTGTCGTGTTTAAATAACGAACCTATCTTTGCAGTGACAGTGGTGATGGTTACTGTAATTGCCATTCGGAACGCATCGTTATTTATTTTAAGATGAAAAAAGGTACAATTTCCGTACAGCCAAGACTTCAGTAATTTTCTATATATATATAAATGATAAAAAAACACTAGAATATTTGCGCGAAATATATATTTCGCGCCAAATATTCGCCCTATGAAATATTATATACATATATATATATATATATATACATATAATTATATATATATTTCTTTTATTTTTTTTTTCAAATATTTCTTTATTTCCGTGTACGCACAGCTATTGGCCGGGGGGCGTCGTCGCGAAGCTATTTCACTCCTCGATCCGCAGTTTTACAAACTGGTTGGTGTATGTCACCCGGGGATTTTTAGCACCGCTGGAACCGGCATCGTCCATCTATGGGATTTTCCTGTTTGGAAACCATTAGGTTTTCCATCAACCTGGCCCAGTATGTGCTAGTGATGAGCGCAAGGTTAGGTCCCGTCAGATGTAATTTGGAATCATTTATTTCACACATGGTTATTTAGATTCTAATAATATATATATATTTTTTATTTTTCATTTGATTTTAAAAATAAGTAATAAGGATAATCCCTACTAATATTATAAACGCGGAAGTTTGTAAGTATGGATGTTTGTTACTCTTCAAAGTAAAAAGTAATAAATTGATTTTAATGAAACTTTAGAATAATATAGCTTATACATAAAAACAACATATAGGCTACATTTTATAAAAATAATCGCCACATTAATATAACATAGATAATATAAAATAGATAAAAACCTAGTATATACAATATTAGATTAGATACCCATAGATATTAAATATTTAATTTAAAGTAGGTTTCGAATAAACTCTTCCAAAACAATTTACAGTATAAATATATTATTATAAGTGTGTTTTTCACTTGTCTATTGGTGTACATTATAAAACATGTGCGTTGCTTTGGAAATAAGAGTTTTATTAATAATATATATAATACACATTTCATTAAAAAAGAAACAATATTTTATTTAAATTAAATATCTCACCTGGAAATAAGAGAAACGACATTAAATGTTTTACATTATTTTAAAGTTAGTAAAACTATTTTTGTAATGTTATATAGTTTAACAATTATCTACGAGTATGACTTTTATGCGGATTGACGTTTCGTCAACTGCTGTACTGACATTTCGACTCGCATCAACATGAAGGTTACATTATAATTAACCTCTAAGTAAAAATAATAAAAGCTACTTTCAATTTATTATTTATTCAAATTAAACTTATTTTATTGAATATTTATTTTAAATGTCTTTTTTATTTATTTTAAAATAATATAAAAACATTTAGTGTCGTGTGTCATAATATAAAATTAAATTATATTTGATTTGATTTTTATAAAACCAAAAAACATAGGCCACATTTACATACATTTATTACGATTAACATGTTATATTGAGTTTAGTCAGCATGTCATTTCGGTCGAACCGCAACGATCAGTTTGAAAACAGGAGGAATTTCAGCTACTCTCTCCAGAGGAGAAAATAATCGCCAAAGGTGGGACACCTTTGGCGATTATTTTAGGCGGTTATAAATATATAATCTGACGATCTCACTTATTATATCTGATCGCATACCTGATATAGCTAGTAATATTTATAAATAGTAACCTTTGTGTTATTCTGATGTATGTATACGCTATATATATTATTGTAATTAAACATCCACACTGATTATTACACTCACACAATATATTACTTTTACATAGTTATATTATAAAACTCCAAACCTACTTCATCTTCTAATAAAACTAATATAACAATAACAGAACATTTTTCCAATAAGTAAATATAAAGACACAACACTTCATTCTTTTAAAACTGACATTATACTATATTTAAATTTTGACAAATAGCTAATCATAGACAAAATTCCAACTCTAACAGGGACTATAGGGTAGACGTGGTAACATTTGTACTCCAGAATTTATCAAATAGTCCATGTTTCTAGCAGCTGTGTAAGCGGGAGCGTTAATCTTGGTGAAAAAGAATGCCACGGACTCCGGTACTTGGACCTCCTTACTCAACTCCTCGAAAGCTTGTGGGAGACAAATTTCACAATACCACTGACTAGTAACAACTGACCAATTCGTTGAAAAAAAACCGCAACAATTTTTTTATTAACGCTCCGGCCGCCAAACCACTTTTGTAGGCAACTCGTCCTTTTCAAACACCCATTAGCTGATAGTTGCTAACACAGATCAGACTCACCAAAAGCAACTTGTAAATTTTCATCTTAAAGGTTAACCCGCGTTTATTATCATAGAAAATCATAGCTCGAAATGCTTCTCGAGAGACCTGCATTGTTAAAAACAAAACAGAGTGTCAGTCATTTTAAAACCATTAAAATTAAAAGGTTTTGTTGATCGCCAGTGATTTTTAGCAACGAGGTTTAGTATTAAAAAATAGATGTCATAAATTAAAAAAGTTCCAAAAAAAGAGGTCGTAATTACATTGTAGCTAACTATTATCGGAACAGCCCTCGTATATTCAATTTAGAAATAATGTGTGACTGCTTATCTTAGTTGTATATCTATTACCGTTTACATATATAATTAATATATAAGTCCATTTGCATTTCTATATGTAGGTACTGGCGACTTTGTCTGCGCAATATTTGTATTTCGAGTAGCTTATATTAGTGTGGCGTAGAAAATAACTAACATTATGAAATGACATCAAAATTATCACATGAATACTAACCCTGCGCAGACGATGTCGCGGCTCTAACGAGTTCAATTATAATTTTGTGAAATATCAAAAGATAAGTAAGTACAATATAAAGGGATCAGGCAATATAAAGGGATGCAGTATAATTTATACTAATAAAATTCGCTTTAGTTTAATTAAAAAAAAAAGAAATATATGAGAATTATTCCGTAATTTTGAATCAACTTCAATACATTGTCGTTAGAACGCAAATTAATTTTCTATAGGGGCTCAAACTTTAAACGTCGCATAGGATATGTGATATCAATAGTAAAGTATCGGTGATCAAACGAGTCAAAAATAAAGCCCAATGCTCTATTCAGCGATATAATTCGAAGTACCGTAAACATATTTAAATGCATTACAAAAACTCAACGCAAGCAACTTACACATTTACCTATAGGCGCAATTGCAAAACGGACAAGACAACTATTGCACCATTTCCAACAAAATGCGCCGGCAGTAATATGTCTATTATGGCGCCATTTTGTAACTCCGCTGCACAATGCGGAAATGCAGCGGCACTGCAACGTTTTCATATGATCGAATCGAGTTTCTTGGCGAGGTGTAAAGTGTAAACAAGAACCTGTCCATAGCCGGCGTAGCCACTGTCCGCGACGAACGTGGCTTCGCTAGTCTTCGATCCTAACGCGTTTGTCACGATAAAGAAAAAAAAAATTAAACAAAAAGTTTCAGTGTAAGTACGTTTTGGCGGGAACCGACGCCATTGGAAGTGCTAGTGACATTTTTGTTTTTTTTTTTAATTTGACGTGTTTGTGTACCCATCCATTAGTGATTTATACCACATCCTTGAAGACTTGGATTTTTTTTAACGGTGAGTCATATAAATCCACTATAATGATGCTCGTTGTGACGCAAATATTAAATAGTTATTGGACTCGTATAACTCAATTAATTACATAAGTTGCGGGCGTAACTATTTATATAACATTAGTATAAGCAAAGGGAAATTTTATAAAATCTTGTTTATGGTTTCCAAATACGATTGGGATTGAAAAGTAAAAGTTTCGGCAGTATATTGACAAATGCCGTTTATTTCGCTTGGATAATGTTAGCACTCGAAGCGTAAGAAATCAAGGTAAGGTGAAAGTGACCTAGCTATGAATGAGGTTCTACTGCGCGTGGAAGACGGTTCGTCTGCCGTACATTTGTAAGCAAATTCAGTTCCGGCTAATAATTTCTTCCTTTCGTTTTATAAGAGTTGTGGGTGATTGATTATTTCGATAATTTGTCATGTAGAGAAACAGACAATGTGGAGTGTTCATTGTAGTATTTATTGTACATCAATAAAATATTTTTTTATTGATTTTTATATATATATTTTTTGTTATTATATAATTCCTTGTAACGCACGGACATGCTCTATACAATCGTACAAATTTTTGTAGGTGCCTCAAATTCAGAAAAAAAATATCTGTAGAGTTGAAAACAGGTACGCGTTCAGCGATTTCGCAAGTTGTTCGTAATGTGGTAAACATCTCGGGCTTGATGTAACATTTTCTCAATATACATATGTTAGTATAATAATACAATAAAAATATTATTGTTTTTTATTTTAGCTAAGTATTAAGAAATCAAATTGATTTTATTATGTAATGGTTTGATTTAATTTTCATTTTAACATCTATAATTCTATTCATCTCGAAATAATATAAGTAAATCGCCGAATATTGAAACTTTTTGCTGTCAAATATAAATAGTATCTTATATATGATAGATAATCTATAGACATACAATAAAGATGTATTATTAGTTAATTCAATTTTTGAATTTGGAAAAAGTAGGGAAAAGACGTAATGGAAACTTATTTGTAAAAAAAATTCTAAACAAATTATACGTCTATTATGATGAGGTCATAACATTATATGTATATGTATATAATATATATATATATATATAATATATATATTATACCGCTATAATAGTAAGTACTAAATTGATTTAATGTGACATCGTATTATTTAATTAAATAATAACACATTTTATTCTAAATCACTACATAGTATAAAACAAAGTCAGTTTCTCTGTCCCTGTATTTCTATTTACGAGATTTCAAATGTGATGTGGTGAATAATTACATTTTTTCCGCTTACATTGCAAACGCAAGAACCCCACGAGATTTATCAAAATAATATACTAAGTATTGTACACATTGAAAAGGACTAGAGAAAACTCCGCGACGGTAAATCTTATGTTATTATACAAAAAGCGTGGGGGTTTTATTTTAACTGTTGTTAATAGTTTATCAATAATTTATCAATAGCTTATTACATCTGTAGTTATTAACACAACCACCCCTCGTGTTATGTTCAATAATATCAATTTGTCAATTGATTATTACAGGTTTTTAATTCAATCAATTTTAAAAGCGTATTCTTTTCGTTTTTTCTTAACTATAATTTATTATATACACGTTCACAGGTTTTCTGTAGTGTATTTAGTGTCAGCATTGCATCTGTGCGAAGCCTGGTCGCTAGTTTTTGCTCTTGTGCAAATATTGGCGCTGAGCTATGGATCTTTTTGTGCTGCTGCAGCACACATGAACCTCGATTATTATGTATGGCGGACTGTTTCCCTGTTTCTACCATGAAGTTGTTTAATTCTTTTATCTTTATTAATTGAATAATAATTGTTGGATGTGTGTGTCTACAGACTAAATCAGGGGTGGGATAGGTTGAATTAAAGAGA
The DNA here is from genome assembly GCA_036419045.1 of Scirpophaga incertulas. NCBI lineage: Eukaryota > Metazoa > Arthropoda > Insecta > Lepidoptera > Crambidae > Scirpophaga > Scirpophaga incertulas. The sequence goes on along the minus strand of JAYEAL010000199.1, from coordinate 8,723 downwards.
GCCAAATTTTAGATTTTCCGCTCGAATCAAAACAAATAATTATGTTTATATATTTATGTTTAATTACATGATTAAAATTTACAAAGTTGACAAGAAGAATAATAATTTAAAAAACTACTTGTAGTTTTACATTATACAATTTATTGTGCAATTGTACTTTTTATATTGTTGTAGCATTGTTTAAATTAAGTATGTGATACAATTTATTGTACAATAAATTGCTTATTTTAGAACGTGGCTTTAGAAACAAAAAGAAAAATAATGTAATTTATTAATACTATTTAATTAATGAATAGTTTTGGCCAATTCTTGGCAGTAGAAAAATAAATAAAGTAGCAGAAATATGATAAATTTTGCGGGAGCCACACATAAATAGAAGTAGAGCCGCATGCGGCTCTGTGAGCCGCACTTGCCCACCTGTAGACTAAATAAATTATTGTCTATGTACACTGGTCCAGCGAGGTTAGGTCGTGTGCATCACATGCAGGAGTTTCTGCGCATGAGTATGCAGGTCACTGTACCATGATTGAAAAATGAAATTCGATATTTGTACGTCTATAATATTTTCCTACAGACTACGCGTAATCATACCATGTGCCGTATTGCAATTAGGTACATTTAGGACCGTATTATTATTTTTTAACCGACTTGAAAATAAAGAGGTTATCAATCCGACCCGTATGTATATATGTTATATTTCGAGAACTGCCCAGTTTTTGTATATGTTAGCCTATATCAGCGTCTGAACAATCTGCCAAATTTCAAAAGTGTGTGTATGTATGTTTTTATGTTTGTGTTCGCATATCTCCGCAACTACAAGTCCGATCTAAGTAATTATTTTTTTGTTTTACTAGGTATTGTTCTACATAGGGATACTGCAGGTTTCATCGAAATCGGTTGCTTTTTGAGATAGGGAATTTTTAGAAGTTAGTTTTAGTAAGTTTAGAAAAGAATAAACACAACACAATAAAATTTCACTTACAAGTACTTAGACAGAAGTTATCGTATTTATTTTTTACTTTTTAGTTCTTTTATATTATTTCTAAACATACTAGGTAAGTAAGTTGCGTACAATTTTGTAGTCGGATTTATTTTAGAAGACTAATTTAGGTACTTAATAAGAGTCAGTTAGGAAGAGAATAAAACGGCCGTAAATCCTCCTATCCTAACACAAGCCTTACAGAGCTTACTTTAGGCTAGTAAAAAATATTAATAAAAAAATGTTTTACGAAATATAATAGTTATAAATATAATTGTAATAATAATAATAATCATCTTTGTTTTGTCAAACACACATCCAAAATCACAAATAGATACTGTGAGATCCACACAAGGCTAGGCCTGACTTGTGAAACACATCCTACAGAAATTACGGACGGAAATAGCGCTGCACTGGACAAGGGAGAGACGTCTGCATTCGCTCGCAGTTACTACGCGACTAAATTAATTTACACCCATTTTATTTTATTTACGCAATTCAATTATGCTATTTTACAAATAACATTAAAATACTGAACTGCATTAAAGATATACAGGCTATTTAAAGGTCTAAGCCAGAGGTTCCCAAACTTTTTTGAGTCTTAGATCCTTTGCCATGATTTTCGGTTTTGGGTACCTAGACCCCCTACTTAACTGATACTGAATGCCTACATCCTATAAGTTACAAAATTTTATAAAGATATATAATATTTTTATAAATATAAATATTAGAAGATAGTATAATGTAAGTAAATAGGCATTGCCAGTGTATAATAATAATAATAATCTTTATTTTCCAGAAAAGAACATAATACAACATTTCGGAGTAATTAAAAAAATCCCACACTAAGCTCACAGCTTGTAAAGTGGGATTTTTTGTATTTTGGTTACGTAAAAATTAACAAGTTTAAGAAACCTACTTGGAATACACATATTACACTATGCACAATTAAAATTCAAGTAAGTAAGTGAAATAATACTAACAAAACACACACACACGAAACTACAGACACCAATTGACGCACCTGCATAAGTAAAATTACAAAATACAAATTAGCGAAGAGAAATCAAGATGTCCTCAGAATCACGATATGTCCACGACAAAAGTTGAGACTTAAGTTTATATTTCGCATTCCGCAAACTGAGCTGGCACAATTGATTACATTAATTTTGTTGTAAATAAAAGGTTTCCTAAATGAAGCAAAACGCGTGGCCCAAGCGTTTCTCACTAACGTAAAAGTACGCTTTTTCAAAATACATTGGTATTCATTTAGTTTTAGACATTCTTTGTGGGCTTGGATGGCGATAGCAAATATGTACAGTCTACGAACACTAAGCACTTGTGACTCCTGATATAAGCTGATAGTCGGAATAGCATTGGCTTATGCAGCATTGTTTTCAATATCGCTCGTTGGAATCGTGCGAGTGTGAATAGGTGCGACGACGCAGCGCCCCCCCCCCCCCCAAATCGCAACACAATACGAAAGATTGGCAAAATGTGATGTAAATGGTTTTCAAAAGATTCCAGAATGCAATATCACGTAGGAAGTTCATCACATAGACAGTAGCGGCGTTAGGGTAGGGCGCGGTTTGGGTGACCGCCCAGGGCGCCGGCCACAAAGGGGCGCCGCAGTAAGTATTTATATGTAAATTTCCTAAATTTTGGGGTCCTAATAAAGTTGTAAGAAAATCTAACTCCTAACGGGGGGAGGAGGAGGGGGGGGTTTCGGTGGACGTAGACCCCTTGCAGGTTGTCATAGACCCCTAGGGGTCGATTAAGACCACTTAAGGGATCACTGGTCTATACAATATTTAAAGGGCTTATAAGTTACATTTAGATACTTTTCTATGACTTGAAAACTTATGCTTTCCGTGTTAATTAAACTTAAAATTAAAGCAAAATTCAAGTGACATCCCTAGTCAGATGTTAATACAAAATAAAAGTTGCAGAAACAATGAGTTTCAATAGATTCCTAATGTAGGGTTGTCGATACTTAATATTATACATTATTTATTTATTATTTGTAACAAAAAAAAATCAAGCAGACTGATTACTTCTAATATTTTTGTATAGGAAAATCTATATTTTCTATAAAAAGGCGGAATAAATGCAACAAGACATTCTCTAGCAGGGGGTCATCCATTAATTACGTCACACGAATTTCGTGTTTTTTTGCCCCTCCCCCCGTCTTTTTTACACTAGTCATTTGTGAGACCTCCCTTCTAGTGTGACGTCACATATTTTGAAAATTTACATTTGGACATTATCGAATAATAAAAGCGGTTTCGAAATCAGTTTTATTGCCATTTTAATAAAATTAACTTCAAATCAATTAACAAAACAAAAAACGATTACTTATATTAAATAAGTATATGGTCATTTCATGATTTTCATATAATATTTTTCAAAATCACCTACTATTAATCAATTAAAAAAATAGTACCTTTCGGGAGTACCCTTATTAATAGATAGAAGAAGACACTATGTATTTATTTATTTATGAGAGTGTACAGACTTTACAATAAAAAATAATATTTACAGCACTTTCCATACTAATAGTAATAATTTAAAGTTTGTGTTTTAACAGTTAGCTTATAATTAGAGATCGGATAATCGGATGCATATTTACCTAAAGTTAATTTTTGGCTCACAAATTATGGAAGCGGCTTTTTAAAATACATTTTGTTAAATAAAAATCCCAGGAAAATACGGGACTGCAAATTTAACGTAGTGATATTGTTTGAAAATTACTAAATTAGCACGTGGTATTTATTTTCAAAAGACCGAGACTCCGGGTTCATTTATACAACTATGCATACGTATTTACCAAAATGTTCTACAGTACCGGAATTCCGGGATTTTTATTTATGGAAATAAAATAAAAAGACAGTTCCATACTTTGTCAAAAACTAAATTAGGTAAATAAATAAACATCCGGCTATCCAATTCCGCAATCCCGGGATTTTTTTTTAACAAAACAATAAAAAGCCGTTTCCATACTTTGTCTTAAACTAACTTTAGGTAAATATGCATCCGATTATCCGATCTCTACTTATAATAGATTTTGAAATGTGACGTCAAGAAATTTAAGACCCACCCCCTTGTCACACAATGTCACACTTCGTCAACCCCCTCTCACCCCCTTACCGAGTGACGTAATTTATGGATGGCCCCCAGCCAACGGAGCGGCTAAGTACAAAGAACTGTATTTGACGCAGACAACGATCCGAACTATTGCAAACTTACTATCTACACAAATATAGACATACACTTGTCAAATTATATATATAATCTAGCTTGAATATAAATAACTAGCTTTCTGCCCGCGGCTTCGCCTGCGTGGATTTCGGGATTGGGTCTATAGAGGGTTAAGGGTCATAGCTTTTGCTCACGGCTACATATGCGCGGAAGTCGGTTTATGGCGCGAAGGTTTTATCGCGCTTTCCGTGGGACTATCCGTTTTTCAGAGAAAAAAAATACCGCAATACCTTGCTCAAGAATCACTCTATCTATTGATGAAAACCGCATGAAAATCTGTGCAGTAGTTTTTGAGCGAAGCCTTTATTGCGCATCCCGTGGGATATGTCGATTTTCCGGGATAAAAAGTTGCCTATGTTACTCGGGGATAATGTAGCTTTCCAAAGGTGAAAGAATTTTTGAAATCGGTCTAGTAGTTTCGGAGCCTATTCATTACAAACAAACAAACAAACAAATCTTTCCTCTTTATAATATTAGTATAGATTAAACAGTATACCGTAAGTTAGTTGGCTTATACCGTTCTGTTCATTTATAATTTGTCCAGCGTAATTAAATCGAGCTTATTTACGGCCACAATAAATGTTAACGATGTTATGACTTTTAAAAATGGCATCCGTTGACATTTCTCGAGATCGTGTACCCGGAAAAGGAAGTTTGGAAAAGGTTTTGCTCGCAGCCGTTTTCCTCAAGCCCAAGGGTGGTCCTTTCCATATTTCTGTATTAAGTTTCTCATTTTACCAATATTATAAATGCTAAAGTTTGTAAGTGATGTTAGTTACTTTTTTACGTAAAAACTACTGAATGGATTTTAATGAAACTTTACAATAATATAGCTTATATATGTACATCAGAATAACACATAGACTACATCCTATGATGTTGTTTTTTTAATATAAAAATGATACTAAAGTCCAGCCGCTAAGAGAATGCGTTTATGACAGGTGCTGTCATTTCCTCACGTAGGTACATGGAATAAGGTTCATATTTGTATAATACTACACGATTCTCGAAAATGAACTTTAATTATACTGGACATAAGAAACAAACATGCCTCTGTCCAAAATTTATTCTCTCGGTGGCCGGATATTAAATAGATCAGCAATTGTCCGTGTTAGGAAGTTAGATAGATAGATATTTTATTTGTTCTACAGACACACACACACACACACACAACAATTATCGAATAATAATCACAAGAAAAAATTTAGGACACAAATTTAGGGTACGAACAGGGAAACAGACCTGTCCTCCATACAGAATAATTGAGGTTCAAGTGTGCTGCAGCAGCACAAAAAGCGCCAATATTTGCACATGAGCAAAAATTGCTGATTTTCAGCTATGGCCCTAGGGCTATCACTTCGATACTCGATATACATATATTTAATTTAGTATATAATGTGTGACTGCTTATCTATGTAATACGATGGCTCACTAAATCAACCCGGCACTATTACTGTTTGGATATACAATGAATATGTGAATATATCAAAATCAAAATCAAAATCAAAATAATATTTATTCAACATAGACCTTTACAGGCACTTATTGACGTCAACAAACAAAACAAAAAAAAGCTTAGGTAATAAAAAAAAAAACAAAAACCTTGTACGTACGTACGTACGAATAAGGAAAAAAAAAGAAAAAATATATTGACTCGACACCTGTTCGGAAATTGGGAGAGCCTTCTCGAGAAGAACAGGCAAGAAACTCTGAAGGTCTATTTTTTATCTCCTCTTTTCAATGTTAATAATTATAATAATATAATATAAAAATACAATATAGTATAAGATACAATCATACCTAATACGATTACAGTCGTATGTATGTTTACATACACATATAAAATATGAGTTCACCTGCATGTCTATATATATATATATATATATATATATATATATATATATATATATATATTATAGGGGTATATATATAAGGGACGATCCAAATACAATGTAAGTGAACATAAGTCTAGTGTATAATAAGTCTAAGTCTATATGTCTAGAAGACAAGACTTTATTAAAAATATTTTATATCAGTGTGTTGTATACAATAGATAGTGCAGATTCCCTAGATTTTTTCCTTTGATCTTTGTAAAGTGTTCACATAGTTGTTATATGTCCGCTCCCCTCACTCTACTTCTTCGGGTAAAATATTTGTAGGAATGTATTTCGAAAATTGATAATAATACATTAATTAAGACAAATTACTAACATATTATCTAAGATGACTAACATTTAAATCAATACAAAGTTACTTTCGGGTGTATGTATAATTGTTTTATAGAATAATTTAATCTGACAATAATGTAGTGAAAAACCTAAATTTAAATTCGAACTAAACTGACATAGATTGGATAATATAAGTGACAAAACTATCTAAGAAATCCGTTTTGACAGATGTCATAATTTATTTGTCAATCTATCATAGTTATAGTGGATTATTTATCAAATATTTATTTATGGATGAACAAATATATTAAGGACTAGCTTTCTGCCCGCGGCTTCGCCTGCGTGGATTTCGGGATTGGGTCTATAGTGGTCATAGCTTTTGCCCACGGCTACCTATGCACGGAAGCCGTTTTATGGCGCGAAGGTTTTATCGCGCTTCCCGTGGGACTATCCGTTTTTCTGAGAAAAAAAATACCACAAAACCTTGCTCAAGAATCACTCTATCTATTGATGAAAACCGCATGAAAATCTGTGCAGTAGTTTTTGAGCGAAGCCTTTATTGCGCATCCCGTGGGATCTGACGATTTTTCCGGGATAAAAAGTAGCCTATGTTACTCGGGGATAATGTAGCTTTCCAAAGGTGAAGGAATTTTTGAAATCGGTCCTGTGATTTCGGAGCCTATTCATTACAAACAAACAAACAAACAAATCTTTCCTCTTTATAATATTAGTATAGATGTGTGGAGTGATAAGAAATTATAGAGCGAGGAATGAATTTATCAGGGGAAGACTGAAAGTAGCTCTTATCGTTGATAAATTGAGAGAAAGGAGACTTTCCTGGTATGATCACGTATTAAGAAAAAAAGAATGATCTTCCTATCTTACTAGGCAAGTAGCATGATCGTGGACATGAAAATGGATGGGCATGTAGGGAGATAAAGACCGAAGAGAAGATGTGTGAATGAAGTGAATGATGTTGAAGAAGGGAATGAGTGTCGATATAACGAGTCAGAAGAAAGTGGAAAAGGACATGGCGCCGACCACAAATAAAATTGGGAACCGGGAGAAAGAAGATATATCATAGTTTTGACAGATGACAGACGGAGCACATGAAGTATAATCGCGAAAGCGCATCCCGCCATATGCCCCGCATGGGCCTAAGAGAACTCAGGGGGGTTTTAGTGGGTAGGCCAGTCCTGTCAGACCGGAGAGCCTCACACACGACCGCGCCTAGCCAGCGCGGTGTCACGGTGCATAAGGGGAATTTCCCCCCAAAAAAAGTCTATGTCAATGACGAGCTTCTCAGATTCTGAAGAGTTTAGTAACATCAATTTAATGACGTGTGTCTGTACATTTATTTAGCATTTTTTTTAAATTTAAATGCAATATTACGAAAACAAATTTGCTCGCATGATTCAGAGCTCCGCGATCTTAGCACCTCATGTGCGGAATTTCGATTGACCAATTATATCATCTGAAAGGTCAGAAATTGGTCATAAAAGGTCAGTTGGTCTCATTAATTGGTCAGCATCAGAATTTTTTTTATTAAGGATTAAAGTTTTTCAAGGTCAATTAATAATTTTAGCACCTCATTCGCGGAAAAAATAAAAAACTCCACCTATGCGCGATCGGGAAACATTCGCTGATAATTGGTCAGCTAATATAAATAGTTGGTCAGTTTAATTTAATATTAAAAAAAATTAAAAAAGTTGTCTCTGTCGTAACGCGCTTTGAGCCGGATGATTCTATCAGGGCAGTGAGTACTTACACACAGCTCTTTACTATAAACCAGGCAGAGTAGGGGAAATATTTTTTTTATAATTTTTCTTTGATATGTACTACTATCAAATATATATACATATTATATATATATATATATATATAATAGTGGAGAAAGAGATAGGATATTTTTTAAAATTACGTGAAGGTCAAAGTACATGCATGGGATAGTTAACTAAGTAGTTTATTTTATAATAATTTCCTATAAACATGAATTTTTTAAATTAAAAAAAGTTTATTTATATAAAAAATTAACATAAAAATTAATTTCTACAATATATTTATCATAATTTAAGTTTTTCAACCCTAGCTTTATACTTATACTTTAATATGCTACTTAAACTATTTCTTCTATTACTCTTCTGTTCTTTTTCTTTTTATCGGTTGATTTCTCACAGCTGTATCTCTCCTAATGAAAATCGCAGCAGTCGGGGTAATTGTGGGATCATGTGTGATTCGCACTTCTTTAGTTGATAAATCATTATGAAGCTCCCATTGATTATTGCTTCTCCTGCAGAAAGCAACAAAATGACCTGGGC
>JAYEAL010000309.1:0-94247 GCA_036419045.1 Scirpophaga incertulas | reverse complement strand
ACAACAGTGAGTGCTTGTAATATGAACTTTATACAATAACAATAAAGCTCAAATTGACTGTACGTTTTAGTTAGAAAACGTTTGTATGGAAAAAAATGGGCTGTTTTTAGGGTTTTTCCGATAATTACTCGAATTTTTCTCGACGTAAAAGCCATCCTTGAACTTCAACGAACATTGTGAAAAAAGAATTGGCCAAATTGGTCTAGGCCTTGTTGAATTATGCACTTACCAACACATTTTGCGATTCATTTTTATATATAAGATTAGTGGGGATAATTCTTTGACACGTGACATTGTATCACTATTAATATTGATTTTATTTTATATCACCTATAAATTTATAAGCGAATTGTTATACTACATGCAATATTCTTCATATTAATATGGGCTATAATTGCCTGATATATATATTTTTTAATGCTAGTGCGGTATGTTATATAGGTACTATCTTAACAGGGAGTTTAACTCGTATTACCAATGTACAGGTAGAGATAGAGGTACACAGATTAAATCTATAGTAAAGGTGAACAAAGCACGGCCATTGTTTCACGAGGTGATCGGCATCAGATACATAGATTGTTTTATAAACAATAGTCAAGGGTCTGTGCCGAAAATAATCCGGAGCCTTGTTGAAAATGGAGTGCTGTTTGACCAATCAATATGCGGAGATTGTTTTGCGAAAACGTTCTGATTGGTCGAATGAAATCGATCATTTGTTTTCTGTTGCATATTTTAATAGTCCCTCTAGTTATTTAGTTGCAATACAGGCACGCCTCTCTGTGATAGGACACGCATTTCAACACACGTTGAAGGATTTAAAAGGGGCTGATCGAAGTATATTCATGACAAGCGTTCATTGGAATTATCTCACGTATCGTTGTCATGGCCGATGTGTTAATATAAAAATGATTCATTCATACAAACATTGAATATTTTACTAAAAGGAAAAACCGCTTCGCGTCTTCCACACTGCTAGCATAATAAGGCTTATGTTATAACAAGAACAATCTGTTTGTGTCAACAAAATGAATTATTACTGCGTGTTCAAATCAAGTCAAAAATTAATTCTTGAAATAGAATTTTACTAACATTTTTGCACGTCAAAAAGAAACGCCATTGGTACACAAGTCTACGACAAGACACCTTGTACTGAAAAGAACCTGCAAGAAAACCAGCCAGGGCTATTTTTTTTCTCCTTGTATTTTTGCAGAGTCGTCATTTACGCTAGCCTCTGATAAATAGACTCAACCCAACTTCCTGTACAAGTTGAAACAAGTTTATATTTATCATAAGATCATCACCAGCATCTCCACCGCCTGCCCTAATAAACTTAAGAGGCTTAGGTCTAAACTAACCTGCAGCAGTGCGAGTTAATCCAATTCACAAACATTGGTCTTCCTTTTGTAAGCACATACAGTTTAAGACGTTATATGTGTGCCTATAAATCGCCTTTTGATGTAAAAAAAAAAAACTTATACCTAAAAAATACTCTACGCCTGTAGACCTACCATGAGTCTTAATACATCAATAAAACTGCAGTTCAAACGAGATGGCGCTGTACGCTAAAAGAGCTGTGTCTAGAGAGACACCATTCTTGCAGCGTACATAGTAATATTTTGTAAAATTTTAACAGTACAATATTGTTTAAATCTACACTACCCGGTCATAGTCATTCGTCAATTAGGATATTGGAAAAGTTTTCTCAAAAACAGGCAAGTAAATGTTTGTCTGTCTGTCTGTATAACCGCTATAGAAACAAAAACTATTCGGCGGATTTTAACGAAACTTGGTACAATTATTTTTCATACTCCTGAGCTAGTTGTAGTATACTTTTCATCACGCTACAATCAATAGGAGCAGAACAGTGAAGGGAAATATTGGGAAAACGAGAGAAGTTACTCTATTTTTTAAGCTACCGTAGCGTGTGCAACCTTAATCGTCAAAGCTACACAGAAATCATGTATGACGGAAATATTCTCCTTAAAATTATATATAAAATATCCCACGACTAGGGATTGCAATTGCTGGATCCAGTATACAGCAATCCAGCTGGATCCAGCGCCTTTTTAAACATGCTGGATCCAGCATACATCTTGATCCAGCGATGCGGATCCGCAAACGTATCAATTTCTATTGTTTAGTTTTGAGTTGCCGCCATTTTCGAATCGGTGCGGCAACGTTGCCGTTCTGTCCATAGCACGTGCCGCAGGAAAGGCAACGCCGACCAGTGTAGAGGCCGAAAGGGCATTCTTAGCAGCCGGCTACATATGCAGTGCTGTGCGAAGCAGGTTGGGAAATAAGACTATAGATAAAATTTGTTTTTTAAGGTCTTACTTTCAGAGAATTCAAAAAAAGAAGTAGTCTCTTATCGTCAGACTTTAAACTGCTTAATTATTAAGGATTAACGAGCGGAGAGAAGATTATTTCAAAGCTTTTTTAGTTTGATACAAAAATACTATTGAAAATTAAAATAGTGTTATTGTTACGGTCCTTTTTTAAAAGAATGTTAATTAAGTTAATTTTAAAAGAATTTGTGAGACTGATTGCTACTGATTAGCCGTCCTATGATTAAACATAAGCGTAATTAATAACATAGTGCTTACTTAGAAACATTATCTTAAATGTTATATGAATATAAGGATATGTTTGTTATTTAATTTTATGTTGATTATTTTGATCTCAAATTATTAAAAAACCAAAGCAAATTAATATAAGATATCACCAAATGAGTGGAAGATTTCAAAGAGTATCGTAAGAAGTATAAATTAATAAAAAAAGTCTTAAAAATGTCGTCTTTTTATTTTCGTTCCACGTTTTGCTGGATCCGCGCTGGATCCAGCTGGATTCAGGTCAATCCAGCAAAAATTCCGCTGGATTGAAAACGCCGCTGGATTGCAATCCCTACCCACGACAGTGTATGTCTATCTTTTATGGTTGACCCACAATAACACGTGTAACTCCCGATAGTCTCGCAGATCGAAGCTTTCTGATTATATTTGTCTATTTTTACGTTTATAATACTCTCAGTTATTAAAAATGCTACTTAAAATTACGATTCCACGCGGACGAAGTCGTGGGTAGAGCTAGTATAATAAATATGACGTGTTTGAAGAGATACCCTTTCCATATAAAACATCTAACATATTTTCTGAGAATCTAAAAATGTGACATATAAAGGTTATTTGTTTAAAATTCAAAACATTACCTGACCAAGGTAAAGTAGCTTTGTACGCTGACAGTCTATTTGCATAATGCCGGCACTGGACAAGATCTATATGTCCATCGCCGAAACAATGCGAAGAAGCGGAAGCAGGAAATTTATTTTTAAAACACTTCTTCACAAACAAGTCAATACTTTCGTTGACAAAACGTCTTAAACTGTGTGACAAGGTTCGTGCAATGAACACCACATCATGCAATACTCACTTTTATGATCATCGTTACAATAGCCATATTAATAGAGCAAATGTCACGATGTTGTGTTGTAGTCAGTATGTCAGCGTCGGCCTTCGATAAACGCCAGATGAATCGAAATTAAACGAAAATTCTCGGTTTTTCCTCCCTACAGCCAACATTGTGCGTTCATTTATAACCACAAGTTACAAGATTTATTGATTGTGCGTAGGTCGCTGAATGTATCCGCATTTGACTCACGACATTTTGGAGCCAAAATGCGGGTATCGCGGTAAGTTTGCTGGTTGCGTTCTTTTTATGTATAACTTAACGGCATTTCTATCATCGTGGTGGTAATTTATTTACTTATTATTATTGCTTAGTTATTACCCTTCCCACAACATTATTTATTCATCAACAATCTTCAACATTATAGTAATTATGTAGAGCTGTTTAAGGACCTTTCGCGCATGTTGCAACCGTTTGTCGCTGAATAACAACCTCGTAGCCTTCCAGATTACAACATATGCTACTCTGCATACTGCTACTGTTTGGTTATATATAACTCTATTTAGTAGCAGTATTTAGTTTAGTAAATTATATGTATCATTTTCACAAATAAATAAAGACTTATTGTCTTTGATTACTTAGTAACTGGCTGTCAAATTAGAGATGGAATCTTTTTCTTTTTTATTAAAGAGAGGAGAGGCTGAAAATACTCACTCAGTCGAGGAGAAGGAGGTTTTCAGGAGAGGGCGCGGTGCCAGAAGATGGCATCATGAAATTATTAAGTACAAAAGAGCAATTTTTCGAAATATCCATTAAAGTCGCAGACAGTATAGAGGGTATCCGTTCTCAATGTTATTTAAGCCTGACGTTTTATTTTAATCTTATGCGACATTTTATCATAGTGAACATTTTTACAATACTTTATTTTATTGAACTGGAATATTATTAAATTATTTATTGCATATTTATAACTAGACATTGCATTTAATAAATCTGGAGTTAACCTAAATTGAATTAATTGAATTGTCGCCTGCAGTATTTCCGAACCGATGCGATATCGAAACCTTCAAAAAAAGAGCGTTATTCCCATTTAAAAGGCCGGCAACGCATCTGTGACTCCTCTGGTGTTGCAGATCAGATTATCCATTTGGTCGTTTGCTGTTCTATCCTATAAAAGAAATCTAACGCAATGAATTTATTGGAACGTATTTTAAGACATTTTTATGTTTAATTTATATAAAAATTTGTGAAATTAAAATAACGACACTGACGGAATACCAGCGCCTCTGTCCATCCCGATCGTAGCATAATGAATGCTGAGTTGGTGTCCGATTCCGTTCACAAATTTATTGTTAATTATTATTAATTATTATTTATTATTATGTTTTCGTTTATTTTTTTATATTTTTGCAATGTGTTTATTTCAATAAAAATTATTTATATATGTATAATATATATATTTCTATCCGTTACCCTAGATCCCATTGCACAAGCCTTATAGAGCTTAGTTTGGGCTAGGCTAATTGGTGTAAGTGTAACAAATATTTATTATTTATTATTATTTTTTATTTGTATGTTATTTTTTTGTGTGTGGCGAATAAACGTTTTATCATTCTTTTTTGCTGCGAAGTCCTGTAAAATTACTACAAAACTGACTAGTGTCAGTTTGGCGTCTTTCGCGAGATTTCGCGGGCACAGCTACCGAAACAAATAAAACATAATATCTGATCCAAATTGGAATAATAACACAATGATTCAGAAGCACATAAGCATAATAAAACTGTGCAACCAACTCGTGTACTGAGTTAACCTAGAAAAATATGGCTCCGTTGCACAATCAAACAACACGTTCAGAAATTTGTAATTAGGTATTTGATTGTTGTGTTTTACACACATCCAGACATGCTGCCCTAGTATCAGCAAAGAAACATGATTTGATAACGCGCTTATCACGATATAGAAAGGATTTCAAGATGGCAACTCTCTCTAGTTTCACAGATCAAAGTGATAATTCTTTTTTTATATATCTTCTCTGGATATATTTATTGTTTTTTATTTCTTTCGCACTCCGTTTATTCCTTTATTTTAACTTTTTGCCTTATTTGTAGAGAACCTTTTATTTAAATGAATTTGTTTTTGTTCTGCACGCCGCTGATGGCTGGCTAAATTAATACACCAAAATACTTTAGATTCACTTTATTTTACTGCAACTTATTTTTTTGTCTATCTAGCTAACACTGGCAGTAAGAAGAAATAAAGATATTAGATAGATAGATGAGTTCGTTTTTTTTTGTGTTGCCAAAAATAAAAAATATATATATATTTGTTGATATTACCAACAAAATCTGTTTCTCACCGCTGGATCAAGCAGAATCAGTGCAGCAGGCTACGATTGCTGGTTATACTGCTTGCCACAGTTTTGGTGACATGCTGTGGTATGTGCTGTTTTGTTTTGTTATTGTTGTAGACGTCGTTGTATGGTCCTAAATAAATGTATTCAATCTTCTCTATTTCTTATCTCTATTAATCGCTTTTTCATATCGCTTTTCTTGGTCTATGTCCACAGCTTTGATAAAACGTAATACCTACAAAAGGTAGTGTAACGGTTATCTTAACATACGATTTCAATATGCATATGTTTCTCTCTCTCTTACACATCAACAAAAGTCTTTCTCTCTCTCTCCGTGGCATTTAATATTCCCATCTGATGGTGGGGTCTGCCTTTCTGGTTTTTCTCCTCCACTTCGCTCTATCGGACGTGTCTTCCTCGGAGACATTGCAGGATTGCAGGTCTTTCCTCACAACATCTGTCCATCTAGTCTTTGGTCGCCCTCTGGGTCTTACCCCTGGCATTTCCAGATTGGACACAACATTACCCACGTAATCAGGAGGCCTTCTTTTCACGTGCCCAAACCAACGTAGTCTGCTCTCTTGCAGCTTGTCGGCGATGTCGCGTACACCGAGACTGCCGCGGACGTACTCATTGCGAATTCTATCGAGTCTCGTCACTCCGCACATCCACACATCACATCCACACATCCACACATCAACAAAAGTGAAATAGGTATGTTAAACTGTAATTAACTGTAGACCTGTTTCCAATAACGCAGACTTTAATTAATGCTTTTTTGTTTCTTATTAAAAAGTTTAGTACCGTCGAAATAACATTGTGACACACTGTCACAAAGGTCGTGTTATATAACACGTGCGACCGAGACACAGGCCGTCGGCTGCAGTACTAATTCGAGGAAAACCCTGAAGGAGCTTCCTGAAGACGTGACCCACATGCCTAGCTCGTGACCCTGAGCGTTCCTGCTGATTACACATCACAATTGTTTACAAAACAACAACCAATGCGCCGGCGCAGCGTGCTGGAAACGGTTTGGTAACGAGCGTGAAAATTTCTGTTGATTAATAGTGGGCAGCCGCTGGCTCGTTTGTTCGAGTAGATATGCCTTCGCTGAACATCAAGTGCGTTCCATAAATAATCCTCAAATGCAATGGTGTCAAAATACGGTGTTGCAATTGGCTCGTTTGTGGAACCAACCCTGTCTGATGAACCATGTTGAAAGATCAGGAGACGTATTTTTGAATCATTAGACGTGAATTTGGAATTCGAATACGAATACAAATCGTGCGCGAAATTATTTTCTACTGCTTACAATTTTATAGATTTTTGAATTGATACACTCGAATTCAGTGTTGTCATTAAAAACAAATTCTTAATTAGATTCCGTTTCACGCAGAAAATTTTAAAATGTACTCAAACAATATTTACTTATTATTACGTAGCTATTTACAAGCTTAACCAAAGTAAAATCACTGATAACGTCACTTCAGCGTTGGATATTCTACTAGTAGAAATCAAAAACGAGTGGGTTGAACCACTCGTTGCACAACGCACGAAATGAAAGTTCAGAAATAGTGAATTCGGTAATTCGTATACGAATCTCACGATTTCGAATGCGAATTGATTTTCTATTGTTTCAAACATTCTTCTCCAGGACCTCTACCGTGAGTTTGTTATCGTTTTCAATATGTCTTTGACGTATAGTAAGCTATTCTGTAGTTAGGGAGCGTAGGAAATTCAGAATCGACAAACACATTGGTACAGTACAGGTAGTACAATCGCCGCTCCTATATAAAACCAAACAGCGAAGTGATAAACGGTACTGTGACTCTACCATGAGTTTGATATCGTTTCATTGTCGAGGTATTTGACGTTTAGTAAAGTACAGAAATTTGATATGAATGAATAGTACAGTTAAGTTCCGCTAGAGGCGCTGTACAAAATTTTCATACAAAAATATACGGTATCTAATCGTTTGTAAACGAATGTAAACTCGTGGTAGCTTCACTGAGGAATAGCAGTATTCAAGAAAATTCCTATACCTTATAAGGTTCATTTACCCCAAGCAATGGAATTTTCGTAAGGGAAATATTTTCAAAGTGGTATTACAGGTAAATATTTTCTTTATGAACATTGAAATTATACAGTAAAACGCTAAATTCCTCCGCTGGTTCCGGCGGAAGACCAATTTTCGTCCCATAGAACCTTTAATTTTCCTTAGAAGTTTCATTTTATAATATTACAAAAGTAAAACACAACAAATTGAATTATAAGAATGTCGTATAATTTTAAATTGAAATCAAATATTTATTCTTCAAATAGGATTTTTATAATCACTACACGTCAAAAATGCCACGCCATTAGTTCATAAATCTACAGCGACAGACTTTGTACCAGAAAGAATCAGCAAGATAACTAGCACGGGAAATATTTTTCTCCCTATATTTTTGCAGAGTATTAGAAACTAGCCTCAGATATATAGTCTGAACTTCCTTTCCAAGTTTAAACAAGTTCACATTATATATATATAAAGCTATAGTTCCACTATGTTGTTTACTATAGTCAAAATACTTGGCAACGTAACTATTTAGTCATGAAAATTAAATACATGTATTGTTATCATTTAAGTTATCCATAACAGTATAATAACCATTTTTAGGGTTCCGTAGCCGAATGGCAAAGAACGGAACCCTTATGGATTCGACATGTCTGTCCGTTCGTCCGTCTGTCCGTCCGTATGTCACAGCCACTTTTTTCCGTAACTATAGGAGCTATACTGTGGACACTTGGTTGGTGAACCGCATTAAGATTTTCATACAAAAATTTGGTTTGAACAAGATCTAATAATTAGTTTTTATCCCTTAGTTAACTTTATTCTTCTTTAGTTCTTTTTAAGTTACTTTTTATCCCGGACGCAATAAAGGCTTCGCTAAAAAACTACTGCACAGATTTTTTCATCAATAGATAGAGTGAATCTTCAGCAAGGGTTTGCGGTATTTTTTATCTCGGAAAAACGGATAGTCCCACGGGAAGTGCGATAAAACCTTCGCGCCATAAACCGACTTCCATGCATATGTAGTCGTGGGCAAAAGCTATGACCCTTAACCCTCTATAGACCCAATCTCGAAATCCACGCGGGCGAAGCCGCAGGCAGAAAGCTAGTACGTTATAAATCGTAAACCGCATTTTACCTTTCATTCAAACAACTACAATATAATAAAGAATAAAGAAAAAATATTTATTTATATGTATAGTGGTACGGAACCTTACGTGCGCGAGTCCGACTCGCACTTGGCCGATTTTTTTTAAACAGATACCAGTTCAGTTACCAGCGATATTTTTCCAATGGCCTACCGTTGTGAAGCTTAATTTTTTTCTCATGCAGGCATTGACATGCCGTAATTAATCCGGGCAGACTTGACAGAGCCAGTTAGCGAGTACTGGCAGTAACAACATAACTGACAGAACAGCTCCTGACATAACACCTGACAGGCCTTTCAAACTGATCAATAACCATTTCGGTAGCACATTCATTGTATAACACACGCCAATTTATAAAACTCGACTGTTAGACTATTCAAATGTGGACTAGAATTATTATTTTATAGTCTTGTTATGTGCTATATAGTTTTTGCTTTGTAACATGACTTACTTATTTTTTCACTCAAATGAACCTGCACCTAAATAGGTGCAGGTTTTTCTTCTCTTCAACCTTAGGTTTTTATCGCAGTCTGTGCTACATTAGCAAGGCTGGCGATAAACACCGAATCAATAAACGGGGTGAAAGAGTTTTTATGCGTTATGTGGTATAACAACATCGTCGTGGAGCGATGATCGAAATGACAAGAATCTCGGAATATCGAATAAGTTTCGATATAACAATTCCGATGTTGAGATCCAATATCGTAACTCAGTATCGGAATCAAAAACCTTCCGCCATTACATCGCATTTCTTTTGATCGGTTGAGACAAAAGTTGGCGTCGCAGTATCGCTTTCATTGAATGAAAATTAAGCCTTTACCAAAGGAAAAACGTTACAAACTATAGACAAAGATATAGAATTATGTTTGTTTTCATTGACTTAAAATTACTTAGTTTTTTTTTTTTATTTCACACATGTTTGCAAAAAGTACAAAATAAATAACTGTTCTTTTTTGCTTTTGGTTCAATTTTGGTGTTAGGTACTGTCAAAAAAATATTGCGAAACGGTAATGGCAAACAGCCAGCATCTCAATCTTTCACGAATGTCCGACCGAAGTTGAAACGCATCGAATGAAACGTTACTTTAAAGTGATACAGAATTTTTGATTTGACGGATTGGATTCGTTAATAATTGTTAATGACATTTTAGCTTCACTTGATCTATTAAAGCATCTCGTTTCATCTTAAGATAAATCTTTTATCTTAAGATGAAACGAGATGCATGTTAAATAAAAAACATAGATTGATTAATCGATACTTCCATACTAATATTATACATGGGAAAGTGTGTCTGTCTGTTTGTCCGTCTTTCACGGCAAAACGAGCGATTTTTACGGGGAGATAGTTGAAGGGATGACGAGTAACATAGGCTACTTTTTATCCCGGTAAAATCGACAGATCCCACGGGAGGCGCAATAAAGGCTTCGCTCAAAAACTACTGCATACATTTTCACGCGGTTTTCATCAATAGATAGTGTTCTTGAGCAAGGTTTTGTATTTTTTATCTCGAAAAAACGGAAAATCCCACGGGAAGCGCGATAAAACCTTCGCGCCATTAACCGACTTCCGCGCATATGTAGCCGTGTGCAAAAGCTATGACCCTTAATTCTCTATAGACCCAATCCCGAAATCCACGCGGGAGAAGCCGCGAGCGGAAAGCTAGTTGAAACTAAAAATAATTTTGTTATTGCAAGGCTCAGAGTACAATAATGTAAAAAATTACCATATCTTATTTGCATGCGGATGTGCACCTAGTTAATAAAGATGGCCGACGCTCCATATCTCTTCACTAATCTGAATTCATTCCGTGATCTCATAGGTTGGCTGAACTAAAACCCAGCTAAAGATAAATCCACTTTTATGAACGAAACTTGAGTCGTTTCTATAAAGACACATCTCTACCTCAAATTCCGCGCCGCAGTAGAAACAAATATTTATATTTCTTTCTTTCATTGATGAAAGCAGTATGCAGACCACGGATCTGGTAGTCAAGGATTCAACGCCCGTCAATCCACGATTTCCATATATTTTACTTTCGAATTTTCGGTAGCTATGCGGAAGACACCCTGAGTTGAATGCTAATGACAGAACCCAAGTTCTTCATACACGAAATTAAATAAATCAATAAAGCTGAACGAAACGTATTCTTCTTGGCGAATACGCTAATTAACTGTTTTAGATCTAACTACATTCATTATTTAAATTAATTCTGAATTTATCATCTTGGTAATGAAGAAAAGATTTCTTAGTAATTCTTATAAAAATCTCATCCAATGTGCGACATTTTTTGACCAGTGTTTGTGCTTAATATAATAATAATAATAATATAATAATATAATAATATATAATAATAACGCTTATATATCTCAAGGTAGAAATATTTTATTTTCCATATAATTTATTCTTTCCTCGAGTAGAATCACTAAATTCTTCTGTAAATGTGTTTGAAAAATAAAGATAAACTACAGTAAGTCTGTTATGCTGATATATATGATGGACTGATAATATGTACTTACTTGTCTTTTACAAGCTTTTATTTACTTTCACCTGTCCCGTTGTCTGTCGTTCATCAAATCTTGCAACTTAAATTTGATCCACTTCCCGGTTTCCGATTGAGCTGAAATTTGGTATACACGTTAAGTTCGGATGACAATGCATGATTAACTGTGTGACGTCATTCTAAATCCACATGGCGGCGTATCCAATATGGCGGACCAATTATTTTTAATGCACTCTTACAATATGGGTATCAAATAAAAGGGCTTGCCAAGAATAACTAGAAAAATAATGTGACGTCATTCTAAATCCAACATGGCGGCGTATCCAATATGGCAGACCAATTATTTTTAATACACTCCTACAATATGGGTATCAAATAAAAGGGCTTGCCAAGAATAACTTGAAAAATAATGTGACGTCATTCTATATCCAACATGGCGGCGTATCCAATATGGCGGACCAATTATTTTTAATGCACTCCTACAATATGGGTATCAAATAAAAGGGCTTGCCAAGAATAACTAGAAAAAAAATAATGTTACGTCACTCTTAATCCAATACGGCGGAACACCAAAAATGGCGGATAATTTTCTTTTATTCGTTCCTACAATATGGGTATCAAATGAAAGGGCTTGTTCTCAACAAGCCTGTAGAGGTACTAAAAATTTAAAAATAAAATTAAAGAAAAAATAACCTTTTTAAAAACAAGCTTTTATTATTTGTTTATAAAATGAACTAAAAAGTTAAAAATAAATTATTAACACTAAAACTTTTCACCATAACATATTTATCGATATTTTAAAATTAACGAACTTATTTATTGTAATTTTATTATTTTAATTATGGGTGTGGAATTGCATTAGTAAAAATTATAGCAACAAGGGTGGATGAATGACGACTGATGAAATAAATTCATAAGTTATATATGAATGGACCAGTTGATAGAGGACGACCTAGACGAACATACTTAGATCAAATAGGTTATATCCTAACTAATATAATAAATGCGAAAGTAGCTCTGTCTGTCTGTTACGCTTTCCCGCTTAAACCTCGCATACGATTTTGATGAAATTTGGTACAGACAATCATTAGACCCTGAGACAGAACATAGGCTACTTTTTTTATTTCGAAAATAGGGATGAAGGGGTTGAAATAGAAGTTGAAAGTTTGTATAGGATTTCTTAATTATAAAAGATAAAACCATGAAACTTTATATTTAAGCACCATGAGAAAACATTAAACATTTGTTCTAGTATTTTTTAAATTTCAACCAGCTAGGGGGTGAAATAAGGGTTGAAAGTTAGTATGCAAGTTCGTCAAATATCACGTCATAAGAAACAAAAAATCATTTGTTCTAGCATTTTGACATTTTTACCAACGTGGAGGTGAAATAGGGGTTGAATTGAAGATAAGACCATGAATCTTGGTCAACGTGAGGATGGCCTGGCTGTCCAGGATTGACAAAAATTAATTACACGCGGATGAAGCCGCGGCGGAAGCTAGTGTTAAATAAGCGGATTCGACAGTTAGATTAAAGATAGTCGGTTTCGGGAGGTTTTAGATATACACCGACCTTGGTGTGGCCTGCTCACCTTGAGTCTTGGCATGTAGTTAGCCGAAGCGGGTAATCCAGTGTTTAAGACCATGAATCTTGGTACCTTACATAAGGGACCAGGATTGACAGAAACTAATTTCACGCGGGCGAAGCCGCGGGCGGAAGCTAGTACTAAATAAAGTGCACGAAAGTGGAAGAAACTAGGAAATGTTTGGATCGTAGCAAGTGGAAAAATGTAATCTCTGCATGTATGTATGTATGTATGTAGTTCTAATCACATTCCGTGATTTAACATTTCGATAAAGCTACTTTCTTGCAATAGTTTGCTTGGCAGTGTTAGTTAATAAAATTTATTCCCCTTTGCTTAAAGTTAGTTATATGTGCCTATTTTGTTAACAATGAAGTATACATAAATAGTATTTATGTATACTTCAGTAGATTCATAAGAAATCATGCTCACTATTTTCAAAGAGTTTCTGATAAGCCTAGTCGTTACACATCCCGACGGGAAAGTAATATAGTTGCACCCCCAGTAAACCTAAATTTATATAAAAATGGCGCCTATTTTATGGCATTTAAGATCTATAACCATTTGCCGGAAAGCTTAAAGGTCCTCCAAGGTAGAGAAATTGAAAAACTTTAAAGACGTTTTTGCTAAATAAGACATTTTATAATTTAAAAGAATATTTTGACAGTAAATTAAAATGAAATTTAATAAAATTGATTATTTAGGTATAAGACATAATGACAAATTAATACAATTTTTATCTAATATGACATGGGAATTTATTATAAATAATGTAATACAATTTGTCATTGTATAAAAGAGAAATTTGACAGTAAAATAATAATTTAGTAGTATATGACATGGCAACAGAGTTAATTATAAATAATGTAATACAATTTATCAATGTACCTATAATTTACCTAATTACAATGTTGTTTTTTGTCTAACATAGTTTATAAATAATGAAATGCATATTTTGATATAATGTAGATATTGTTTTGCTTTGTAAATTTCACAATGTATTAAACTCTAGATTTGTAAATTTTCACAATGCCTTGAAAAGGTAAATTTGTAGGATAAATGTATGTCAAGCAAAGAGTGAATAAACGAATATGAATACGAATATTCGTGACCACTTAAACGAAATATAAAAGAACAGGAATACAAAAAAGTATAATAACGTTGCAGATTGAAGTGTGATCATAACTCATGTGGCTATCAAACGCTCATGACGCGGGCAGAAAATTGTCTGCGCGGCAAAAACTGATGAAGCGACCTCGAGATGGCGCTGACTCAGCGAATGTGGACGCAACTCGTGGAACTGACAATTCTAAAATAACTTTACATTATACCATGTTAAATAAGATCCTGAATGATTACAACATAATGGGCTCCGAGTGCCGTCTTTAGTCTTCATGTGGGTTGGGGGCCCCACAGAATAGACTTACAGTTCTATGCACATCTTTTTAAGGTTAATTTTAACGCATCGTTTCTATTCTTTTTTTTTATTATTGCTAAAGTTGACAAACAAGCAGGCTGCCCACCTGATGGTAAGTGGTAACAGTCGCCTATAGTACATGTGGTCCCCACGAGATTCGCAGCAAATCTGCAAACCTCATAAGAACCACAGAGTACGTTGCCAACTTGTGACATAAGATGTAAAGTCACAGTACCCAGTAATTTCACTGCCTATCTTACCCTTCACGAACACAGCAAAGCGAACCCTGCTGTTTGGCGGCGGAAATAGGTAAGACGGAGGTAGCCATGCAGACGACCCTGGTACAGAGTCTACCTCCTAGAAAATATTCGGGTGATTATCACTTCACTAGAGTCTTCTGCAACTTTTTTCTAAACATGCCTTAATGTATCCACGGCTATATACTCAGCTATTTGGACTGGACCTGTACCCATCAAAGTAGGCCGAAACCGTTTGGGTGTACCGTGCCTCTTCTATACATCTTACATACAACCAGACCAGAAACAAAATTTTATGTCATTCGATATATCTGAGCCGTGCGTATTTTAAATATTTTTTCTTACACTTATACCAACTAGCCTAGCCTAAAGAAGCTCATATGGCTTGTGTTATGGGATCTAGGGGAACGGATAGATATATTATACATATATAAATAAGTTTGGTAGAAATATATTATAACAACCATGACTTAGGTACAAATGCTCGCATTCATCACGCAAACATCTGCCCCCACCGGGCTCGAACCCGGGACATCAGAGCTGGCGACACCTTGAAACCGGTATACCAACCACTGAACTGCGGCGGTCGTCTATTAATTAATTAATGGGCGCTCGGACCACGCAGTATCCAATCACTCGACCGCTGCACCATACCTACTGATGTATAGTTGACAGGAATATGGAGGACCTTCTACACTTGTTCTTGTCCTTGAAAGAGGCGATCCAGGAATTGGAAGAACCAACACTGGATTACCCGCTTCGGCTAACTACATGCCAAGACTCAAGGTGAGCAGGCCACACCAAGGTCGGTGTATATCTAAAACCTCTCGAAACCGACTATCTTTAATCTAACTGTCGAATCCGCTTATTTAACACTAGCTTCCGCCCGCGGCTTCGCCCGCGTGTAATTAATTTTTGTCAATCCTGGTCAGCCAGGCCAGCCTCACGTTGACCAAGATTCATGGTCTTATTTTTAATTCAACCCCTATTTTATGCCCCACACTGGTAAACATTTCAAAATGCTAGAACAAACGATTTTTTGTTTCTTATGACGTGATATTTGACGTACTTGCATACTAACTTTCAACCCTTATTTCACCCCCTAGCTGGTCGAAATTTCAAAAATGGTAGAACAAATGTTTAATGATTTCTTATCAAGTGCTTAAATATAAGGTTTCATCTTTTGAAATTAAGAAATCCTATACAAACTTTCAACTCAATTTCAATCCCTTCTTCCCTTTTTTTCGAAATAAAAAGTAGCCTATGTTCTGTCTCAGGGTCTAAAGATTGTCTGTACCGAATTTGATCAAAATCGGTTGCGAGGCTTAAGCGGGAAAGCGTAACAGACAGACAGACAGAGTTACTTTCGCATTTTATAATATTAGTTGGGATAGTGATAGCTGAGGTAGACTCAATGTTCCCGTCAACCAAACAGCAGAATATCTTCAGGTTCCATCCAACCATCGAAGGCCATTAAAATTATAATGATCTTAAGCGATAAACGTTGTCGCCTCCCATTTCAATACTGAATAACGAATGAGCGTAATGGACGGGTGCGATGCGGCGGAGAAAGTGGGCGAAAGTACCTATCACATAAATGTATGGCTGTATGTATACGATTGCTTTATCTGTTGTTTATAAAAACCGGGTTACGGGTCGCGTACAGATGTGGCTCAGGCGAGCTAGCCTGCACTCGCTTATTCTAGTTCAACAGGTCACGGATAAGATGCTGGAACTTCTTTTTAGACCTGTTTTGGGCGTCTTTTTTTACTGTGGTTTTTACGCCGCTTTCAAGGTGTCACTATCTCCAAGGTTTTCGCTTCAAATCCCTGTCACACTTACTTGTGCCTGGGTGAAATATTTAAAAATATATATCTACGTATTCACCGTGACACCGCGCTGGCTATGCGCGGCCGTGTGTGGGGCTCTCCGGTCTGAGAGGACCGGCCTACCCACTAAAACCCCCCAGTGTTCTCTAGGCCCATGCGGGGAACATGGCGGGTGCGCTTTCACGATTCTACCGCCAATTTTATCCGATACCCTAGACCCAATAACAAGCCTTACAGAGCTTACTTTGGGCTATGCTAATTGGTGAAATTACGAAAAATGTATTTATTACTATTTCATCATAAAGTCGATTTTTTGTTTGTCGTTTGTTAACAAAAGCATTCACACCATTTTAAAACATTGTACGGACACTCTGGTAAATGTAAGCGTGGCCTGAAAAAGACACAGTCCAGACCACAGACCTGAAAAAGTCTTCATATGGTATCATTAACTATAGCAAGAAAAAGTGTTTTCATACTCGTTTTGTTTTTATTTTCACTATAAATTTACAGTACCTATTACTAGCATTCTGCCTGTTACCTCGTCTTCGTAAAATTTGATTAGATTTCCCCCGGGAACGCATAAAATTTCTGAGATAAAGAATGAATGCCTATGTGTTAATCTAGTATATGGTCTATCTAGATTTCATTCATATTCATTGACATATTTAGGCATGCAGAATAATAAATAATTATGTATTTCTACCTAATTCAAAATGTATTTATGAAATAAAAAAAGTTTTAATACAAAAAAATATCAATAATCTGTCAACAAGAATTAATTAATCTTTAACCGATTGGTGATGTTGCCCGCAGTAAAAAAAATTCTAAGGACGCCTTCATTGACCAGACCATAATGAAGACCTTATGCTATTTTATCTAAATACTAAAAGTATTTACTTCTCTATATAACTTATTTTATATAATTTCTCTGATAATTCAGATCAATAATCGAGAACCCAGCATAAACAGCTTTAGTACGTTTATACATAAAATTTGCCATTCACTTAACAACTTTAAGCTAGATCGCGACATATAAGTAATAATATCTATTTAAAATATAATTAATTGTATTGAAAATGAAAAAAACTCATAAAATTCTTTCATAATCTAAAAACTACCTATCGAAATAACTTAAACTTAATTGACGTGTCCTCCACCTCAGCACAGTTATATTTATTAAAGTCATAAGTACTTATTAAAGTAATACAAGAGGTAAGTACTCAATTGTCTGAAAACATAATTACTGTACGCTCTAATTTTGCGCCTGTTACATTACTTACATTTATGGTAATGTCAACATGGTAAATAAATAGTGAAATGTATTTGAAAGGGTTTTGCAGGCCACGGGGAACGAGGCCAATAGGTATGTGGGGCGCATCTGCGCCTCTACATCTGCTCTGCAACTCTACATAGCTATTAATTTGGTGCGACGTTCAAACCAGTAACTATTATATACAACTAGCGGAACCGACAGACTTCGTCCTGTCAAAAAGATTTGTAAAGTGGCAGTTTTTTTTGTTCCTACATATTTTATAGATAATATGTATGACGACCTCCATAGTTGAGTGGATAGTACACCGGTTTCAAGGTGTCACCATCTCTGAGGTCCCGGGTGGTTCGAATCCCGGTGGGGGCAAATGTTTGTGTGATGAATGCGAGCATTTGTACCTTAGTCATGGTTGTTGATATATATTTGTATAAAAAAATATTTATATATGCATAATATATGTATGTCTATCCGTTACCCTAGATCCCATAGCACAAGCCTTATAGAGCTTAGTTTGGGCTAGGCTAATTGGTGTAAGTGTAACAAATATATATATATATATATATATATATATATATAATATATATATATATATATAATATATATATAATATTTTCTTTTTTTAAAGGATAAAAAAGAAAGAAGAAAGAAGAAAGAAGATATTTATTTGGCCATTCCTGTACAGTATGCTTATGATATAAAAATAAATGAAATAAAATAGAATAAAAACATCGAAGTCTGGCCAAAAAGGCCCCTACCTCAGCTAATGCTATTACTGCTATACGCAGCAAAAGCGCTGGTTTTCAGGTAAGCAGGCAGATAAGGCAGCAAACGGATCATCTGATAAGCGATAACCGTTGCCCATGGACACCCGCAACACCAGAGGAGTCACAGATGCGTTGCCGGCCTTTTAAAAGGGAATAAGGGGGAAGGGAGGGTTGGGCCCCCGGTACCCTCACTCACTCGGCGAAACACAATGCAAGAGCTATTTTACGCCTGTTTTCTGTGAGGCCGTGGTATCACTCCGGTCGAGCCGGCCCAATTCGTGCCGAAGCATGGCTCTCCCACGGTAAAATATCGCACAGCCATTTGGATCATATTGCAAAAATTGTTCAAATCAACTATTACATTTTGTGACTCTTTAATTTTGAAACGTGACATTAAATCCTCCAACGATGTATTTCTGTGCTCAAACGCACGCATGCATACTGTTTTGATAGATATGATTGAATTTCAACTTTATGTAGCGTTAATAAAGAGCAAATTAAATCTTTGATATTAGGAACACACCAACAGTGCTTGCAATATGTAATTTATACAATAACAATAAAGCTCAAATTGAATGTACGTTTTGGTTAGAAGGTTTGTATGGGAAAAAGGGCTGATTTTAGGGGTTTTCCGATAATTATTTAAATTTCAAGCAGAACAATACTATTGAAAATTTGGAGTTGATTGCCGCTCGTCAAACTGCCATATAAACTGTGCCATGTTGGTACTTTCGCTCAAATCGCTCTACGCGTTGGATCTATATCCCCGCGCTCGCCTTATTAAAGACGAGTATTATAGTTATATCACGTGTCTTATAAAGACACGTGATATAAGGAACTATACTCTTAATATTATTAAATGTTTAGGCACTCGTCATCATTGTTGAGACAAAGAATCTAAATATAGAGTTCCATGTACCGTTCGACGGCGACGCTACGTCAAAGCACTTGTGAAAATACAATAACTGATTCAACACTGACTTCCAACAATCGACAAATTCACAGTTCAAATGAACTTTTGTGTCGCGACAAGAAAATTTTAATTTCGGAAAGAAATTGCATAAAATCAACATCGATGTCTGGTTTCAGATTCGGTTTTATTGACTTTATTATAATGAGAATTAATTGCGATTACTTTGGACTTGAACTTTGTACACCGACATTTTAAAGCCAGAGGTTCGTTATTCAGGAAATGTAGTATAACTTTTTTTAGCAAGGCTCCACTGAGTATTGGTTTGAAATGTCTTGTCATAAATTTTAATAATATTTTAAGAGTAATAAAAATAATTAATAAATAAACATTTCTTACACTTAGTCTAGCCCAAAATAAGCTCTGTAAGGCTTGTGTTATGGTGATATATATATATATATATATATATATATATATATTAACAACAATTCAGATCAGATTAAATCAGATTAAGATTTTTATTTGCTTAAACATGAGAGCATAATCATTTGAATAATATAAAAAATATAAATTATTATTTGTTACACTTACACCAATTAGCCTAGCCCAAACTAAGCTCTGTAAGGATTGTGCTATGGGATCTAGGTAACGGATAGATATACATGTGTAAATACATTTATAAATATTTGATTTATGAAAGAAATATATAATAACAACCATAACTGAACTTCATGAATTATCCATATTGAAGTCATTTTCCAAATCGACGACTCTGTATCTATTTAATACAGGGGAAAAAACAGCCCTTGCTGAGTTTCTTGCCGGTTCTTCTCAGTACAAGGTCTCCCGCCGTAGATTTGCGAATCGATGGCGTAGCTTTTCGACTTTCACAAGTGCTTGTAACAACCTAGACTGAATAAATGATTTTGAATTTGAATTTGAACTAAGGTACAAATGCTCGCATTCATCAGGCAAACATATGCCCCCACTGGGATTCGAACCCGGGACCTCAGAGCTGGCGTCACCTTGAAACCGGTACACCAACCACTGGCCTACGGAGGTCGTAGAATACAATTATGAAAAAATCCCAAATATTACTTCAATGATAAAAATGACAGGATTAATTTTTTATGATGATCAATAATTATGTTTAGTATATAAAAAAAAACGTAATAAATTAGAATAATATATTACATAACACGTAGCATTGACACTATAAAGTTAAGTATTATTATATGGTTGTAATATATATAAATATATATACAATTAATATAGACATATAGATAATTAATAAACAATTACATTAATGGAATTAATTATAGCAAAAATGACGCCTTTAAATAAATAACAAAAGTCAGAGACGTAAAACACTAACTCGGAGGCGCTGTCCGTGAGCGCTGTAGCCATGGGCAGTAACTGCTGCTATTAAGGCTCATAATGGATTTTAGTCAGTTCCGTGAGAAGAACGTTAAATGCACCTGGCTACTGTTTAGCGAAAAAGTTAATTTTTGTCATTTGTGACTTTGCAACTTAGTAAATAATAGGCTTTTTAATTTAAGATGTTTTAATACTGAAAGTTTAGGTAATAAATTAACTTAGTTATTGACATACAAATAACTCTGTTACAAATGCAATGCGACTTTCGATTTCGTTAATTTTTTGTTCATTTTCGTGTAATTGCCAATTGATCTAATACAAGCAACTGTCGACTTTAACCGTTGGATTTACAATGGGAAATACCTTACCACCGCCTTAAATTTACGTTACGTTACTCCATAGATTCGACACAAGATAGAATGTATATAATTGCCAAAAAAAAATGCAAGAATTGAATAATTAAATACTTATTATCTTAGTCATTCCTTTTGAATAAAAAAAACTTATTCACAATTGCTTTGACGTCAATAAGCATCTAATGAATAAAGGTTTTTGACTATGAAAGATACCTACCTAATTATGTATATAAGCTGCCTCAATCTCTGCCACTCTTAAAATAGTTAGTTAAATATTTGCAGTGAGCGACACGACCTATGAGTCATTTCCAAACCGCTGGTAAACAAAGGAGGGAACTCTGACTTCGACGACCAACGATCGAACGTTAGCGACTGGGCAAAGTGTGCCACTGGTTGGGGGACTATTCTCAACCTAACACACTCGGAATTACTTGACTCTTAAGATGTTTGATGGCCCCAATGATCTTGCATCGTTCATCGCACACTAATCATTTGAGTGGAAGTGAAAGCGCTGTTGGCAACACCAACGTACATATATTTTTTATTTTGACAAGACCTTATTTGTTTTTTTTGTGCTAACTAGATATACGTCCAATGATTAAGTTGGAGTAAAATAAAGCATAATTTAAGTTATTTTAGGGTATTTTTAGTTAACCAGCAGCTGCGTACAGAACCAAAAAAAAAATTGTCCATTCAATAGGGTAGACTACAACTGAATATGCCTATTTTTTATTATATTATTATCAAAGTTGAGCAATTTCTATGTCATGAACGTAAGTCAATATAGAAATTTCACTTTAATTTTGTATTAATATTACCGACGAATACCTTTCTAACTTACTCACATTAAATGTAACATTATTTAATATAGAAAGTATATCTATAAATGTAAAAATAACAAAGTTATTGGCAATTTTGTTTATTCGCTCATACAAATTAGGCGACTTTAGTAAATTATGACGTCACGATTGCAGTGTATGTACATACGTATGAAACATTTTTGACCGACCCGCGACAGCAGTAGGTGTCTTCCTAACATCTAAGAGTCAATTTGCTCTTTATTAACGCTAAATAAAGTGGAAATTCAATCGTATCTAAACAGTGTGCGTGTGTGCGTTAGAGCACAGAATACATCGTCGGAAGATTTAATGTCACGTTCCAAAATTGAATAGTCACAAAATGAGATCGAGGCCAAATACCTGTCCATAATACATAAATAAAAAGTTCATTTGAACATTTGGTTGGCTATGCGATATTATCTATAAAATAAGTAGGATCAAAAAACTGCCACTTTTCAAAAACAGGACGTTTAAAACTATGTACTGATTTCATTTATAGATGTTTGTACATCTATAAGGTTACAAAATTCCTTAACACATTAGACCTTTTAATTTTATATTTGTTAGACGTCATATGTTGATTTTTTTTTTATGATAGTGCAGCAAACGAGCAAACGGATCACCTGATGGTAAGCGATAACCGCTGCCCATAGACAACCGCAACACCAGAGGAGTCACAGATGCGTTGCCGGCACAAAAATTATTAATCACAAGTTGACAATATACACTGTAGTGCATAAGTAGACGCGGAGAAATATGATACCATAATACAGATGCGTTAGTGAGCAGTGCTAATAGCAATAGTCAAAATCTGTTGTCTATAGGGACTGAAAATTTCTGTCTCCCTCTTTACAGAAAAATGTTAAGCCGCTCAACCCTCCAAGCAACACGACAATTATATTAAATGTTTCGTAAAATAAAATCTCGATGAAGTGAAAAGCGGCAGACAATAATAGAAGCTCGTGCAATTGAAATAATGGCTTTATCAAGCGACCGTGTACACGCATATATCACGAGCTCCCTTTGGGATAAAATACGGCCCCGTGTAAAAAGGAATTGAAGCTCGCGGATTCATATACTCGCCTATATTAAATTTTGAATTAAATTGCTGATTAATTTATATTAATAAATAAGCAGACTAGCCACTCGGTAGTAAGTGGTTACTTACAGTCGTCTATAGTAAACGAGGATTCTGTTGAGATTCGTAGCATTATTTTTATACTTAAATATTTCCTACAATTGCGCCAATTAGCGTAACCCAAAGTACGCTCTACAAGGCTTGTCTTATGGGATCTAGGGTAACAGATAGACATACATATATTATGTACATATAAATATTTTCGTTATAATTATATATTATCAAACAAGACTAAGGGTAGGTAGGTACAAATGCTCGCATTTATCACACAAAGATCTGCCCCCACCGGGAGTCGAACCTGAAACCTCAGAGGCGGCGATATCTTGAAGCCGTTGCATTAGGTGGTTAAGTTGTACACGTAGTCGCTTATAGTACGCACGATTTCTGTAAAATTTGCTAATGAAATGTTTTGCGCATTTATACTTATTGAATTTAGAATTCGAAAACGAAAGAATGTTTTAGATCGGCCGAATAGTTTTATTGTATCGTAAAAATAAAAATAAAATAAATTCAAAGGTCAAGTCGGTTGTTTAAAGGGAAATGTCTAAGGAAAATTTTAGTGCGATAATTTTCTACAACTTTCAAAGAGGATTATTGCGATGTCAGTGCTTTGACGAGATCACTTCTGTGTTAAGTGATGCAGCAGCATGTATTAGGAATATAGAACGCTGGTATTTGGAATTTCAACGTGGGCAGTATAGCTTCAGTGACAAGTCACGTAAAGGTCCTCCAAAAACCGCCTTCCGGTTAAAGGCACACTTTAAAATTTTGCACATGTGGCGTTATTATAATATAGAAAATATTATAATTTATATTAATCAAAAAAGAAAATTACATTGATTATTTTGAATATAGATAACTTGTATAGAAATATTGTACGAAAACAAGCTTATTCTTCAAGCTAATTTAATCTATACTAATATTATAAAGAGGAAAGATTTGTTTGTTTGTTTGTTTGTAATGAATAGGCTCCGAAACTACTGGACCGATTTCAAAAATTCTTTCACCTTTGGAAAGCTACATTATCCCCGAGTAACATAGGCTACTTTTTATCCCGGAAAAATCGACAGATCCCACGGGATGCGCAATAAAGGCTTCGCTCAAAAACTACTGCACAGATTTTCATGCGGTTTTCATTAATAGATAGAGTGATTCTTGAGCAAGGTTTTGCGGTATTTTTCATCTCGAAAAACGGATAGTCCCATGGGAAGCGCGATAAAACCTTCGCACCATAAACCGACTTCCGCGCATATGTAGCCGTGGGCAAAAGCTATGACCCTTAACCCTCTATAGACCCAATCCCGAAATCCACGCAGGCGAAGCCGCGGGCAGAAAGCTAGTATGATATATAAAAATATGACGCCAGAATACTATTAGTAGTAAACCTATACAAAAATTAAAACAATAAAATTAAACGATAATCATAAAATTATTTTTTACCATGTTTGGATTTTGGAACTTTTTGAGCGACAAAAGCGGAGAAAAATATATAATCAAAAGTTTTTGAATATTAATCTTTTTATTTGAGTTTAAATTACGTTTACTTACGTGACAATATATAGACAAAAATATCCATAGAGAATGTATTTAAATAGTACACTGCGCGCACGGTCCAGTTATTCCCGAAAAGCGGGACTCAGCCTGACCCGCGCGGGATATTTATTTTGATTTAAAAATCGGGACGTCCCAGCGAAACTGGACGTGTTTCAACGCTGATTGCAACCTCAGGGTTGCAAAATCAATTTAATTAACATGTCTGTAAAGTCAAGTAATACATATAATAGACTCTATATTCACTAGGAGTTTGAGGAAATGTTTTCTGAATTCAGCGTTAATATATTTTGTCATGACAATATCACATTTATTTGCACCAGCTGAGACACGATTCCTAAGTATAAAAGCCAGAAGTCTAGCCCGAGCTAGAACAAATGACGCAATGCTTGTTCGGCAGCACTTTCACTTCTGACAAAGGCTCCTGATTTTTGTAACGGATTTTATGTAGTTCATAAGATTCCAGCCTCGCAGCGAACAATGCAGCGACCTAGGGTTGTCACTACATTATTTTGAGTCGTTTTCTCAGTTAACTGAGAACGTGATACTATTTTAAATAATTTTGAAACTCGATAAAATAAGTAATATAATATTAATGTTTTCGACTGTGTGTGGCTGGTCAGACTAATTGTCTATGGGTGCTTGTGTCAGATTTGTCCTGTTTACGTTACGTTTGATTGTCAGCTAATTCCACACCTATACTAATATTATAAAGAGGAAAGATTTGTTTGTTTGTAATGAATAGGCTCCGAAACTACTGGACCGATTTCAAAAATTCTTTCACCTTTTAAAGCTACATTATCCCCGAGTAACATAGCCTACTTTTAATCCCGGAAAAATCGACAGATCCCACGGGATGCGCAATAAAGGCTTTGCGCAAAAACTACTGCACAGATTTTCATGCGGTTTTCATCAATAGATAGAGTGATTGTTGAGCAAGGTT
This sequence comes from Scirpophaga incertulas, assembly GCA_036419045.1. Lineage (NCBI taxonomy): Eukaryota > Metazoa > Arthropoda > Insecta > Lepidoptera > Crambidae > Scirpophaga > Scirpophaga incertulas. Next base: position 68,561 of record JAYEAL010000309.1, on the reverse strand, counting down.
CTGCGGTATTTTTTATCTCGGAAAAACGGATAGTCCCACGGGAAGCGCGATAAAACCTTCGCGCCATAAACCGACTTCCGCGCATATGTAGCCGTGGGCCTATAGACCCAATCCCGAAATCCACGCAGGCGAAGCCGCGGGCAGAAAGCTAGTAGTTCATATTTTTATAATTCTTGTTGTTAATTACTTATAATATTTATTTTAATATATATTTATCATAATTCACGTATTTCATTTACTTAATACAGTCCATTTCTTCGATCGGGATCAATTAATATTCATTATAAAAGTATGAGAGAAGTTTGTTTTTATTTCATTTATTATGTAGAAACTAGCTGGAGCCCATGAAGTCATCTGCGTAAAATTTGTATTAAGTTTTAACAGGCACTCAAAAAAGCAAGCAGATGGGAGATGTTATCCAACTTACTTGACACTTATCGTCATATTTTAAACAAATCAAACATTATCTTTGTAGATTTTAGCCTATGTGTTCTTCTGATATATAAGCTATATTATGGTAAAGTATCATTAAAATCTATTTAATAGTTTTTACGTGAAGGAATAACAAACATTCGTCTATTTTTTTTTTTTTTTTATAGGATAGGGCAGCAAACGAGCAAACGGATCACCTGGTAAGCAATAACCGTTGCCCATGGACACCCGCAACACCAGTGGAGTCACAGATGCGTTGCCGGCCTTTTAAAAGGGAATAAGAGGAATAAGGGGAATAAACGGGAATAAGGGGGGTTGGGCCTCCGGTACCCTCACTCACTCGGCGAAACACAGCGCAAGCGCTATTTCACGCCGGTTTTCTGTGAGGCCGTGGTATCACTCCGGTCGAGCCGGCCCAATTCGTGCCGAAGTATGGCTCTCCCACGGTAGTATAGTTGTCGCGGTGCTCGGTAGAGCGTGGATGAGGTTCTTAATCAACAAGCAACGGTTTGCTGCTTGAGGTTGGTTTATTATGTAAAATGCATCAAATTGCATATGTGGAGCCTCCTCCCTAGAAGGGGGAGGCCTACCACTAAAAACCTCAGGAATGGCCTTCCTCAGGCATGTAGGGAGCCCCGGGAACGTCAAGCGACATCCGGGAACCCCTAGCCTCCGCTCCCCTGCGCATACAGGGGAGCCCTCCTTGGGGGAGGCTACACTACCTCCTCCGATCTCCTTCACCAACGACGCCCCCCGGCCACGGGAGAGGCGTGACTCTCCCGCGCGGCGCCGCAGCTGTGCTACCGAGCCCGGCGCCTCCTTCGTGAAACAGTGGCGCCCGGCATCACTGTTTCACAAAGGAGGCCACAGCCCTCCTCCTAATACGGAAAAACCTTTATAGCCCGCATTTCCGAACACAGTTTGAACTACTTAACATTCAGTTCCCAGTAACCTCACAACCATACGTTAATTCTACATTTAGGCGATGTGTCAAAAATCACATATTAGCCATTTAATGTTTTACTTTAGTTTCTATTTTGGTTTCTGTTATGTCTCAAGTAAATATTATATATTAGGATTAATATATTTTACATATTAGATTAAATATTTATTTAAATAATGCATTGAACGTTGCTTAATTTTAGTACTACATTATTGTATATTTTCTTTGTTTAATTGTTTATGTTCATGCTGTGTACATAGTTTGGGTTACATCCCAGCTCTTATCTATTTTATTAAGTTTGTTTTGTTTCTTCCTAGGATGTAAGCTGTTTTTGTACCTTTAATAAATAAATAATTGTGCCTTATTTACATACAAAAATTACCAAAAAATCACCATTGCATAAAGTAACGTATAATTAGAAATTGTTTTCTGATGTATCTACAAATTACTTTGAATTAAACTTGACTGCTTTGTAGCGGGCTTGACCATTAAAAATAATAAAAAGTTAAAGAAATTGACTGCTACACATCCCAACTACATCCTTACTTAATACCCTAACACAGATCTGTCACCGTGATCAACGACTGTGACCTACTGTGATACATAACATACCTTGGATAGCCCAACCCCATAACAAGATCTGTCAAACAATAAAAAATCAAAATGGCGATTGTAAAAGGTGTCTTTATTATTAAAATTGACTTTCCTTCCCATCTAGAAATTCAAATAATATGTATATAGTAAAAAAATAAATGATCTTCATCACTGAGGATGATGTTTCGTTGAAATTTTTCCATTCATTCCAGAACCTATTTATACAGTGATGATGATTATGTCGGACTCCTGGTGAATCGAGGCGGCTAGACCCAACAGACCTACCGACTAAACTCAGCCTGAGCCTTTGGTCCTAATGACCCTACTGTCTTATATGGAAGGGGGCCGCACCTCAGGAGAGGTACGGTTAGCGCTGCCCCATGGTGGGGGCATAAGCGCTAGAAGAGGCGCGGTTCTCCAAAGTGGGACCGGCCTGTATTGACAGGACCTATTTATACAGAATTATACAAGGCAATGGAGAGTGACATATTCGAAGTCTCTCTGTGTGATCGTATCATCTTTTACTTACAGTAAATCTATAAAGAGGTCAATTCTGTACATGAATATATTTCCAAAATAACTATCAGGGGGTGATTAGGGATCGATACTGATGCCAAAAATGCAATCAGTAAAATGTTTGTCTGTCTGTTTGTATAACCGTTATAGAAACAAAAACTACTTGACGGATTTTAACGAAATTTGGTACAATTATTTTTCATACTTCTGATCTGGTTATAGTATACTTTTCATCACTCCACGATCAATAGGAGCAGAGCAGTGAAGGGAAATGTTGGGAAACGGGAGAATTTACTCCATTTTTTTTTAAGATTCCGTCACGTGTGCAACCTGAATGGTTAAAGCTACATAGAAATCATGTATAATGGAAATGTTTTCCTTAATATGATATAAAAAATATCTCACAACAGCCTATGTCTATCTTTTATGGTTGACTCACAATAACACGTGTAACTCCCGATAGCTTCGCAGTTCGAAGCTTTCTGATTATATTTGTCTACTCTTACGTTTATAACACTCTATAAACGTCACAAGCAATTATGTTGGCTAGCAACCGTATGATAAATGTAAGAATTCGGGGTTGATTATTGAGGGTAATCTGTCTTGGTCGGCTCATATTAATAATGTGAGTCAACGTTTGCATTTTTCATATCACTCGCTCAAGCGCTTAAAATATTTCCTACCGTTCAAAACTAAAGTTATGCTCGCTCAGTCCCTTTTACTTCCTATTCTCGACTACGCTGATGTCTGTTACTTAGATGCAACCGAAGAGCTACTTAATAAGCTAGAGCGCCTTTAAAATTTAGCCATTCGCTTTATATTCAGTCTGCGTAAATTTGACCACGTGTCTGATTATTGTAAGCAGTTAGGGTGGCCACCTATTCGCTTGCGTAGAAATCTACACATACTTTCCCTTGTGTACAAAATTCTCCACTATCCGCAGTTTCCAACTTACCTTCGAACCCGTTTTAAATTTTGTGCCGAAAGCTCCCGCCCCAAGCAATCCTGTGTTACTAAAAATGTCCTTGAAATTCCTAAGTCCAATTCCGTATTTTTTCAAAAATCCTTTTCCGTTCGTGCTGCCAAGCTGTGGAATAGTTTGCCCGCTTCCATTCGTGAGAGACCATCCCTTACATCTTTCAAATGTCTTCTGAAAGAGTACTATCTGTCTAATTAATTGTATTATATTATATAATCTATATATATAAAAGAAAGTCGTGTTAGTTACACCACTTATAACTCAAGAACGGCAGAACAGATTTGGCTGAAAATTGGTAGGGAGGTAGCTTAGAGCCAGGAGACGGACATAGGATACTTTTTATCCCGTTCGACAGCGTTCCTGTGTGACTTGACATGAAACGTCAGTCACTATAAAACGTGATATTACAAAAAAGAATCAGACTTGGAATAACAAAACGCAAATGACAGCTATGTAATTGACGTAAAATGACAGCTATGTAATGACGTATGGATGACAATTTGATATTTGTAAGAAATCAATATTAAAACTATTTCTATTAAATAAATAATTAACAAGTGGATTGAAGTGAAGTGAAGTTTAATTAATAATGCCGCGACCAAGACGATCGAATCTTTCCCGACAAAGCCGTTTTCAACAGAAAAGCGGAAAAATCTTTTTTTACATACAGCGATACAACATGACATTTGAGACATTTGACAGGACAACGTCTGTCGGGTCAGCTAGTTATTTTATATATGTGTATATATATGTATGTATGTATATATATACATGTGTGTATATATTTATTTATGTGTAAGTATGTATATGTATATATATGCTTAATGATGTGTACATTTGAATAGGTTTTAAAGAATTAATTACCCCTGCAATTTTAACGTCTTGCACCACTACTTGGGTTGGCTGGAAGAGATCGCTTTTAGAGATAAGTCCGCCCTTGTACACTATAAATAACTATAATTTTACATTTTTTTATTGTACAATAAAGTATTGTAACGTAACTCTCAGTCATTAAAAGTGCTACCTAAGAAGCACAAAGTCGTGGGTACAGCTAGTAAATAATATGCGAACCTAATGTGGCAGGGCATATTGCCTACAAACATCTGCATTTATAACATTAGTAGGGTTAACCTTCCTCAAAAATCTCGTCAATAAAGCCAGTAGGGTCAATAGGACCAAAGGCTAGGCTGAGTTTAGTCGGTAGGTCTGTGTAGTCGAGCCGCCTCGACAGTACCAGGAGTCCGACATAATCAACGCATCCCTGCTTGCCTGTTGCGTTGGTATCCATGATAGATTCTCAGCCTCCTCTCCTGAGGAAAAAAAAAAAAAAACTTCCTCAAAAATGCACGATAAGATGTTTAAATTCCTACAAATGCTTCCTGAGATTAACGCATTCATGTTCGTTAATATTTTTTAATATATTAGCTCATTTTCAATGTAACTGTTTAAACTAATTAACAGCGCGGTATGTAATAAAAATACCATGTTTTTTTCAACATGCAGTTTTCATCATCGTTAGGAGCAAAGTTGCGATAATATATTTCAATGCCACACAAAAGATTAGTATCGTTCAGATGAACCAACCGCCTGTAGCCCTGAGTGCGGTACCACACCGTGACATTCCGACAGGGCGAAATATAGTCCTCGATTCTAAGTTGTAACAAAGACATGATTCATTCAAGTTGACACACAACTGGTGCGTATATTGTTTGCTGTGATGAATTGTGTTGCTCAGATGGATTGCACTGTAACAAAACCGGCATCCAAATACGATTATTTTGTTGGTTTAATTCAGTGATTCCCAAATTGATCTATATCGACCATATTGATCTATCTATATATATAAAAATGAAACCCGTTTCGTGTTGTCACGGCATCACGTGTGAACGGCTGAACCGATTTCGATAATTCTTTTTTTTAAATATTTGTGGAAGTCCAAGGATGGTTCTTACGGAAAAAAATATTAAGAAAATCTCTCAGAAATATTGAAAAGTATACATTTAATTTTGCATATTTTAAAAAACGCGCGTTACGAATGTCAATTTTTTTATACGAATGTCAACGTCATTCACAGCCATAGACTATATTAAAAAAGCATCGTTTCAACTATACAAATTAAAGTAGTGCATCAAAGCTACGCTAAGGCGGTACGAAGTTCGCCGGGTCAGCTAGTATAATATAAAAATATATATTTGTTACACTTACACCAATTAGCTTTTTTTTTTCCCCTGAGGAAAATGCATTAAATTGCATACCCCGGCTGTGGCGAGCCGGGGGTTATGTGGGGCCCCCCTCCCCAGAAGGGGAGGCCTACCCACTAGAAACCTCAGGGATGGCCTTCCTCAGGCATGTATGTCAGGCAGGTAATTGCTGACAATTTGGACATTTTTTCCTGCTCTATAAATGAATTCACAAAAGTAGCACATTATAAAATAAGTTACATGCAGGATTTTTTTTGAAATATGTATATTATAATATGTATATAATGTATAATGAATGTTAAAATATTCTATATAAATGTTTTATAATTAATTTTTATATGTAGGATTAGAACAGATTTTGAATATTTGTGTACTATTGTAGTGCTGGTCTATCGCATTGGGTGTACCTGTAATGATAGGCTAAGTTAGAAATAAATAAATAAATAAAAAAATGTAGGGAGCCCTCGGGAACATTAAGACACCAATTAGCCTAGCCCAAACTAAGCTCTATAAGGCTTGTGCTTGTACAAATATATATCAACAACCATGACTAAGGTACAAATGCTGGCATTCATCACACTAACATCTGCCCACATTGGGATTCGAACCCGGGACCTCAGAGATGGCGACACCTTGAAAACCGGTGTACTATCCTCGACTATATGGAGGTCGTCAATAATGGATCTCAATATACATAAATATAATAAAAACATACACATTTTTGTGAAAAAGAAAAGGTTTATTATTTTATTTTAAAATTCATATTATATATGTTTATAAAATTTAGTAAGTTGTCGGATATAGGCATTCAATATAAGGAGGGGGATCTACCCAAAAACAAAAAACATAGCAAAGTATATCTACGACACAATACAGTTTGAGAACCTTTAATTAAATTAAAATAAAAAAATATTTTTCAAATAGATTTTTACAATTAGTTGCACGTCAAAGATACTAAGCCTTAGAGCATATGTCTACATGAACAACTGGCATTAATAGAACTTTTCCCTACCCTTATCCCGCATGTGATCATCAGCTTAAGGGCTTTGCAACTTAATATACTTGTACCTATAAGTTGACTTTTGTATGACTTGGTAACGATATATATTTTTGTAAATGTCGTTGCTTCTGTAAAAGTTATAGAGTTTCTTGCGCCCGTTCTTCTCTATAACTAAAAGAAGTCCGAATGGGTAGTAGGGAAAAAAAAAATTTGGACAATTCAAAAGAGGCATATCTAATTGCCTACTTGAAATAAATATTTTGACTTTGACTTTGACTTTGACTTTGAATAACATTCAAGTAAGCTACTGACAATACCAGTGGGCATCAGGTGTGCTGTAATCTTGGCATTGGTTCACGAATGGGATGATTCGGGAGGCCCAAGGTCGATCCTGCTATGTACTATATTATGTGTTTTTCATTCACCGAATTTCATATGTATATTCGCAGTAGGAAAACGTGAGGCAACCTACTTACACCTGCGAAGAAAATCAACGATGTATGTAGCCAACCAACCCGCACAGAGGGGCTATCGCACTAATAAATCGCAACCGAAACGCAACCGAACCGTTCGGCTTAACCAATCCGAACGCCACAATATCACGTCATCTGTTCGATGACGTGATATTCCAGCTCTCGGATTGGTTGAGTGGAACGATTTGGTTTCGTTTCAGCTGCGATTTATTAGTGCGATTGCCCCCCTGGGCCAGCGTGGTTGACTAAGGGCTAATCGCCTTAAAATAAAAATCAAAATTAACTTTAATCAAAATCATCAATCATTTTCAGAATCAGAATCATTTTCCTTGTCCGATTCTTCAAATCTTACTGGTTCACTTCCGACATTACTGTATAACTTTAGTGAGAATTTTAGCGTGAGACACGTTTACTGCAGTGGTCGAGTTCTACGCAAAGATATTTTGTATGACCTACGAAAATTTGTTCCGGTCTGGGTGTAGGTATGTGCACAGGATAAAAATCATAGTGTGGGGCGACGTTTTTTTTTTTAATTAAAATATATAACCATTAGCTTTCCAATATTTTCTGGCTTCAATGAATTTCTCCGAACGACTAAAATCCATTTGTACCCTGAAAAAGATCTTTTTATTTAAAAATTCACGGAATTTTCAGCTGCTCTTTAAAATTAATCTCGAGATAGGTATATCCATTTTATTCTTATTATGAAATCAGTGTAAGTACATGAATAACTCTACCTAATTGCGACCTCTGCTTATGTGACAGCGATAGGTGAAAGACGTCACTGTCGCTGTTGCTATGCGCCATTAATTGCCATTCCGGGCGAATGCGACAAGCGCCGCACTTGCGACACGACGCCCGGTCGGATTGTAAATCGAGGATTCCCGATTCACACGACGCGCCGACGATTACATTGCGCAAGTAACCGCGGTCGGCGCGCGCGCCGGTAGCTACGAGGCCTATTCTTGAATCATTCTATTGAATTCATAGACATCGCACGCCAACCACCAACCGCGTCGTCCTACACGTCACACACCCACGTCTCTCTCTCACCCACCGCGCTCGTCGGCGAGCGCGAAGACCCGGGCCACGCATACGTCAAACTTATACCCGGTACCGTCATGTACCGGGTAGATTCTCACCCCCCACTACACGGCGATCTTGAGCGTTCGAGCCATTAGACGGCGCGCTCAAGCTGCGTCGAGCATTGCAAGCAATCATTGCAAAAAATAAAAACGCACGCTACCTGTCATCGCCGATTTCTCCGTCGCATGACAGTGAAGTTTTTTTCACCGTTAATCGCATATAATAATAATAATATTAGGCGTAGGGAAGTGACGACCCCATCGCCCGCTGGTGAGGCATTTAATGCCCCTTGAATGCCTTAAATGCCCCATCAGTGCAGTCAGTCTCCCTCAGGGCAGCTTGTGGCGAGCTGTCGGTGAGTTGCGTCACCGAGGGTACCGATGTGCTTCAGGGGGCGTATGCCAGCGCCTCTGTCTTGCCTTAACCAGCCGGACAGAGTGGAGTCGCAAGAGCAAATGCTCGAAGGGTGGAAGTGTAATAATGTCATAACGCCGACGGCGTCTCGATCGCTGTCGCAGACACACCTCTCTACACCCTTAGCCGTTCACACCAATGTTGCTCTCTTCGCACCATTATTGGTCTGCTTTTTGGGTGGCCCATTTAGTGAGCGGCGAGTCACCGCCTGCCATATTTAAATCAATTAGGAGGCTTTGAGAAGGCAGGTGACCGGAGTCTCTTCCATAGCCCGGTTTTCATTACCACCTAAATCGAAATGCAATAGGCCACAAACGTTTTGACCACTAATGACAATAGTTTCTGTGCATCTAACTGGGTATAGTTTTTGGCTGCATTTTTCATGGTGCAGATAGAGATTAAACCCAGTTGGTACACTCCACGCACACTTTCATTAAATTTCGCTTAAATGGCCTCTACGCGTTGGATCTGTATCCCCGCGCAAGCCTTATAAAGGACCGTGTCTTATAAAGATACGTGATTTAAGCTACATAATAATAATAATATGCTGCGAAAACTTATAAATATATCGATTCATACAAAACAATTGCAACCAAAATTTTTCGCTAATCATGGTATTTCTTTTAAAAGTTTCATAAAAATCACTGGAAATCGAAGCAGAATATTCGTCAATACGTATCCGTTTTTGATATAAATTATATTTTCTTCATTAACAATCGATTGCAGACTAATCAGTAAGACCAATATAATTTGTGATGAAACCCACAACCATATTGCACAATATACATATAAATACATAATGCGAACTTAATGCAATTAGGCATTCTCCACCAGTCAACCGAGTGGCTGTATTTGGCGCAGACAAAGATCAAAACTTACTATCTAATGTAAACACAAATACATACATAACGACTTATAAAATTATATGTATAATCTACAATATTTAAACTGTGTGAATTGTGAATAAGGTGTTTAAGTAAGTGATTTCAGATTGTGCTCACGAAAGACTCTCTTAAATATGCATTCACTTTTAGACGCCCGGATGTACGAGTAGTAGGGTAAATCATTCCATAGATCGCACAGAATCGTAATGACACTAATGATGACGAAAAGAAGTTAGAATTTGTAACGTGGTTACCTGATGAACGGAGTTATATATATTTTCTGATGTCACAAAACTCGTTAGAATTCAGGTGCTCGATACCAGACGAATGTTTCAAAATAGAACTCCTCTGGCTCTGCATTCGGAGCTACCACACGCTAATTTCAACTGTTTTAATTGCATAAGACTTTACCAGCCGCGCACGCGTGGCGCACGCGCTCATATTTCCACGGTTCAGATACGATTAATAGTTTAATATCAGAGATATCATGCTCATCTGCATACAAAGAATATGATGAGCAATTTTTTGAGAGTTCAAAGTTAGTGCACTACGACGGCCGACGGCCAAGGAAAACCGGCCTGACTCATGTTCTGTGTACACTGACACTTTTTTGCTACGTTACAACTGGTTATCGCATTGTTTTTAGGCGCCCAGCGAAAAAACTGTGAGACCATTGCGTCATTAATTGGCAGTCCTAGAAAGCGGCTCTCTGGATATAATCCTTGATCATGCGCGACTAGCCTTCACTTTATTTTTAAGTCAGTTTCACAAACCACCCATTTCACATAAATCATTAAAACAACAAAAGCCTGTGTTAACAAATCATAAAAGAAATTTCCAATATTTCATGCGGTTTTTTTTTTTGTATGTGCAGATAAGTGTACACCGTAAAATTAATTATAAAATACACACAGGTGATTCAGACGCGAAAATACAAATACCTTGGATATTGGCGGCGCAATTTTCCGAATTATCAACGTTTGTGCGACGCGAAGAATTATCCAGAATTCGTGATAATCCCGTTTTCAAGCGAATAGTTCCCGTGAGGGGGTCGCGAATTGCAAAACGCCGGGAATCCGAATTGTGACGGAACTGCGAGGTAAATCACTACGGAATACTTACATTTAGAAGCGGCAGCGGTGACCAGGTGATGCACAGAGAATTCGTAAGTGTTCACAGCACTGTCGCGTTGCGAAGGCGAGCGGGCGCATGCCGTACGGGCGAGTGCGCGACGCGAAGGGCAGGTCGCGAATGAGCCCGCAGCCCGGAGCCGCCGCCGGCACGCCTAGCGCCGCCCGCCGCCGCCTCGGGACCCTACATCCGATCCTCAACATCCTGTGATATTCTTAGCAATCTGCTAAACTGTTCTAAGGCTGCCTCTTCATTGCATCAACCGAATTACAGTCAGGCTAACTAAACACTCTTCGCTTCCATCATACAGAAATATATGATCGAAGACTCTACGTACAAAAATATTGTGTTTCTTTTACACCTCATGTGCAACACTTCAATCCCAACTAATATTATAAATGCGAAAGTGTGTTTGTTTGTTTGTTTGTTTATTTGTTTGTTTGTTTGTTTGTTTGTTACCTCTTCACGCTTAAACTACTGCACCGATCATCACGAAAATTTGCATACACATAGTCTGTGGTACGGGGAAGGATATCACATTTTATCCCGGAAGAAAGTAGCTACTGTTCCCGTGGGATCGAAATTAACGCGGACGGAGCAACGACGGGCGGAGCCACGGGCAAGAAATTTCAAAAATTCTTTCACCTTTGGAAAGCTACATTATCCCCGAGTAACATAAGCTACTTTTTATCCCGGAAAAATCGACAGATCCCACGGGATGCGCAATAAAGGCTTCGCTCAAAACTACTGCACAGATTTTCATGCGGTTTTTTTTTTGTATGTGCAGATAAGTGTACACCGTAAAATTAATTATAAAATACACACAGGTGATTCAGACGCGAAAATACAAATACCTTGGATATTGGCGGCGCAATTTTCTGAATAATCAACGTTTGTGCGACGCGTAGAATTATCCAGAATTCGTGATAATCCCGTTTTCAAGCGAATAGTTCCCGTGAGGGGGTCGCGAATTGCAAAACGCCGGGAACCCGAATTGTGACGGAACTGCGAGGTAAATCACTACGGAATACTTACATTTAGAAGCGGCAGCGGTGACCAGGTGATGCACAGAGAATTCGTAAGGTGTTCACAGCACTGTCGCGTTGCGAAGGGCGAGCGGGCGCATGCCGTACGGGCGAGTGCGCGACGCGAAGGGCAGGTCGCGAATGAGCCCGCAGCCCGGAGCCGCCGCCGGCACGCCTAGCGCCGCCCGCCGCCGCCTCGGGACCCTACATCCGATCCTCAACATCCTGTGATATTCTTAGCAATCTGCTAAACTGTTCTAAGGCTGCCTCTTCATTGCATCAACCGAATTACAGTCAGGCTATCTAAACACTCTTCGCTTCCATCATACAGAAATATTTGATCGAAGACTCTTCGTACAAAAATATTGTGTTTCTTTTACACCTCATGTGCAACACTTCAATATAAATATATAACGCGAATTAATACGATATTTACATATCAATTTTACAGACCAGATTCTCTCTTCAGATTTGAAAGAATCTGCATTGGACCACGCAGATCAAAGGTATAACCTATTTGAGCGTACCATTTCATTTTAACATCTCCTCCAGGTACAGATTCATAAAAAGTATTTGCTTTTAGTCGACTCTGGCGACTTACATGTAAGGAATGGGAGCTGCTACTGATATACTCATAATTCGGATGCTCGCCATGTAATTTTTAGTCAAAGAATGCCATATAGAATATGACTCTACATTCAACAAATCATATTTTTGCCTCCAGTAATGTTGTCCCAATGACTTGTACGTTATGCAACGTACGCATAAAACTAATATAGAGTTATTTCTTGTTCAAAATCCAAACAATCTCAAACATGTTTCAATATATAGAGATTTTTTTCCAAATTATACAGAATAACTCTATAAAGTTTTGTTGTTAGATCTTTTTGCGTATAATTGCTTTTCAATAGAAGATAGAGATATTGATCCAATAGGGTGAATTTTAGGTAGAGTCACTAACTTAGGTAAATTAGATTTTCTCTAGTTGAATAAGTCATTAGTCCCGATGTGATATAAATTTGTCATTACAAATTTTACAAGGCAAAGGTTCGAGAGCTCAGAAAGCTAAAAAACATAGTAGATATTGAATCATATAGATTTATAGCAAACGCAACGACGTGACTTTAATGGCTAGGTCAAAGTCAAATATATGAAATCAATAGCGAGCCTAGGGACCTCGCAGGCACAAAAACCATTTGAACTGATTCAAAAGAGATAAAGCTCAAAGCCGCAAGGGACATACTTTCTGTAACATATATTTATATAGAACCAATTCCTGCGAGGCCGGGCGTATGTATTTACCTTATGTGCTTTATCTTTCAAGGATTCGTATAAATGTAGAGCTACAGATTTACCTATTTCTTTACACGAAAAGGGATCTTATGTATTCACTGGATATTTGAAAAGAATGATCGAGTAATGCTTCGTATTGAAAAGTTTGATGCGATACTCGGTTGTTCTATTAGCATAGTCCCTTCCATTATATAATACTACTCAAATAAAATTTGGTGAATTGACAACTTTTTCAATATTTAAGTCAGTCAATTTAATTGAAGTTTTTAAGATGGCGAAAAATTTTAGGAACACAAGAAAAATAAATAAGTGTTTAGATCAGAGGTTCCCAAACTATTTTATGTCGTAAACCCTTTGTAATGTTTTTTGGTTTTGAGTAGACCCCCTACTTACCTGATATTGAATGCTTACATCCTACAACTTAGACAATTTTATAAACATATACTGTGTTACTTATAAACAAAGAATAAAATTTATATCGAGTGTAAAGTCGAAATAAGCAAAATGTCAACTAATAAACTCAGTATAAATTAAATCTGGTATAACGTGGGTATAAAGTTCTAACAAAAGTTATTTCATCGTTATTCCAACCACCACCCTAGTTTAAGTTCAGTATAACAGTGACATTTGCTTGCAATTCGTAGATAACCTCACTTTCGGTTTTATAATACACATTAAAATTTGTTGTTAATTATAAACAAACGAGTTACAACTTTCAAGAAAACAAATAATAAACATCAACATGGCTCTTAGATCGGTACATGAAGTTGAAGATGTTAATAATATAATACATATATTGCGGCAGACTACAAGAAAAACAAAAAATTAGAGCAAGAGAAGATCCTTTTTATTTATAAAGAGTGATGAAGAGTTCGTTTTTCGTTTTTCTAAAGACGGCGTCTTGTTTTTACCGACGGCGACCGACTGTTTGGTAGTGCTATAGCAGTGGATCAACGTGGTGGTGGTTTCTTTTCTATTCTTCAAATATTAATTGCTCTAAGATACTGGAGCCGCAACTAAGTGAAATGCAATACTATCTTTTCCTCAAATTTATCTGACGTAGAGGTATTCTACCTACGTTTTAGTAGGTAATATGCTAAAGTATGTATAATACCTATTGTAAATTTGGAAGCAGGGGGTTGGGCTTGCTTGATGAGTCATAAATAATACTAGACCTTTACGGCAATGATGACTGTTTATTGGCACACGAGCTTAGGAACAGTTTTTCACAATATGATTATTAAGATTTTATACAGCTTAGTATTAAATTAAAATCTTAATCTTAACACCTATTAAGAAACAGAAAAATTCCGCCTCAAACAAACACCAACGAATAATGGCAGTCGTAAACATCAACGTCAAAGTGACAGCTGACAGCAATGACAGTGTAGTGACAGAGGCAATCATAGACAAATGCAACTTTTTTATGCTTTTTCATAGGTTTGTCTTTGGATTACAACGTTGCCATTTTGTGCATCCGATATAGCCGTGTAGTAGTTATAACGACGTTACACTGAGTTAAAAAATATTTTGAGTTTATACTGAGCTTATACTTGATTTAACTATATATCTAGTATAAGTATGGAATAACCATGTTATAGTGAATGTTTATAAGTAACACGGATATAATATATTTATTACTTCATATGTACTTTTATAAATAATGTGTAAGTCTCTATCAGTGCATGTTGAGATTAATTATCAATTTCAAATCAAAAAACCAAATTCATTTTTCGCTGACCAAGACCCTTTGCAGGTTGTCATAGACTCCTAGCGGTCGAACAGTCGAGCGGTCGACTTTGGGAATAACTGGTTTAGATGTTTTAGAAATTAAATGGAAATATATCATAAATTGATTGCAAAATATGAAACATCAGATCGATAAATGCATTTTCTATTAGGTTTTTTTCAAGTTATACAATTGGTTACGGCCATGAGTATAAATATACTCATGGCCGTAACCACTTGTATATATAACTTGTATAACTCACAGGATTTATATATATAAATCCTGCGAGTTTCTTTGTAAATCTGCATCTATGTATTTCATATTTTTTGTATCCTAAAATGTTATATTTGTTTGAAGTCAATAAGTACATAGCAGAACTTTAATACTATGTTGAATAAAAAAGTTTTTGTTCTTGATTTTGACATATTTTCACTTTATATGTCCTTGTCTCCAAGCTTCGAGTCATCACTGACCCTTTCTCCCTGTTTTGTCGCTTCAATCACCAATTCCCAGTTAATCCTGCATGCCGTTACAAACGTTCCCACAATGCAACACAATAGCAACAAAACAATGGACAAAACATTTATTCCAGTGGGATTCGAAGCTTTATTCCCAACAATTCTTTGTTTATTCCAAACATCCAACAAGGGATTCATAATTAAAAAAAAAATATTTCAAGACTGGAACAATTTTTGGTAGGCAATATAAAATATCTGTCCCGTGCGAAAATCGAAACCCGTTACGTACTCGACCGCTGCGCCAAACGTGTAGTGCCAAAATGTCTGCTAATACAAAATGTATTCCATTTCACCTCAAGAGAAGTAAACAACTCTGATTATCTTTAAATTATTCTATTTACTGTTTACGGGCTAGAGAATCCCTAAAGGTTATCATATATATATTGACTTTAGCTAGTCAATATATATATGATAATTTAGTTTTTGTATATAGAAACTAAAATAAATTCAATAAAAACAGAGATCTACATAATGTGAATACTAGAAACAAAAATAAACTTGCCGTTCCAATGTTCAGACTCCATAAAACTAGCTGTTCGTTCTTGGGGAAATGTATATCTATGTTTAACAAACTTCCGCAAGGTGTCATTGATTTGCCTTTATATAAATTTAAAAACCATATCAAAAAGACACTCATGAGTAAAGGTTATTATAAAGTAAGTGACTATCTTAATGATCACACTGTTTGGGAATAGGGACACTATTCATAGAGCCATGTTTGGTAACAACATTATTTATAATATTGTATTATTTTATATGTGTATGTAAACATACATACGACTGTAATCGTGTTAGGTGTGATTGTATCTTGTACTATATTGTATTTTTGTATGTATTATTGTGATTGTTAACATTGAAAAGAGGAGATAAAAAATAGACCTTCAGAGTTTCTTGCCTGTTCTTCTCGAGAAGGCTCTCCCAATTTCCGAACAGGTGTCGAGTCAATATATTTTTTCTTTTTTTTTTCCTTATCTGTACGTACGGACAAGGTTTTGTTTTTTTTTTATTTAAGCTTTTTTTTTTGTTTTGTTTGTTGACGTTAATAAGTGCCTGTAAAGGTCTATGTTGAATAAATATTATTTTGATTTTGATTTATTGACTTTAAATGTACAATGAGCAATACGTCAGGCTTTACATTTGCACTAAGAAAACCGCTACAATTACGAGTGGCATAAGCGCTCCGAACATGTAAAGTATGGCGCGTTACATTATTATAAAGATTGGTCGTAGCCTAAAGCAGCAGAATTCTTAATTCAAAATATTGTATGTAATGTATGGAACTTTATAAAAACGATTTATAACCTATACAATCTAACTGGAAACGCCCAGCGCCTTTGTTCACAATGTCTTGGATACTGATCGTCCTATTATTTGGAAAATCGTTCAATATGTCTATTCGCGGGTACCAAAATTCCTCAGCACTTTTTTCTTAACTCTATAAATTGACGAAATTTGTACAGTTTATTCCACTTTTTTATTTTCATAAATTATCACTTACCGTCAATGTTATTTTTTTACCACGGCCTCACAGAAAACCGGCGTAAAATAGCGCTTGCGCTGTGTTTCGCCGAGTGAGTGAGGGCACCGGAGGCACAACCCCCCTTCCCCCTTATTCCCTTTTAAAAGGCCGACATCGCATCTGTGACTCCTCTGGTGTTGCGGGTGTCCATGGGCAACGGTTATCGCTTACCATCAGGTGATCCGTTTGCTCGTATGCTGCCCTATCCCATAATATATATATATATATATATATATATATATATATATATATATATATATATATATATATATATATATATATAATATATATATAATTCACTTGCACATAACAGTTACAAATTTTAGGGTCTGTTTTTTTACCTCAGGAGAGAAAAGCTGAGAATCCTCACAAGGAGCACGAAATGTGCCCAGGACACCCTCGCAACGGCAAGTGTCACGGAGGCTATGTCGGACCGCACGCGGCCAGAGCGCTCTGACCACGTGACCTGCCGACTGAACTCAGCCTGTGCCTAAGTTCTAAGAACCATATAGGCAAATCGTGAGGGCGACCGCCCTTCGCGAGAGGGGCGATGCAGTGCAGACCCATAAAAGGGGCCCAAAAGCGCTAGAAGAGATGCGGGAAAGCAAAGTGGCGCCGGTCTTATGAGGGAAAATTTATGGAAACTTAATTGCTATATATATGACAAACTGGTGCCTACGACTTCTTCGGCGTAGGAGTAGTATTTGCTATTAATAACGTATATCTTTATATATTGTAGCCTATATGTTATTATGATGTATAAGCTATATTATTGTAAAGTTTCCTTAAAATCGTAATATTTACGTGAAATAGTAACAAACATCCATCCAAACAAACTTTCGCATCTATATATATATATATATAGTGGCGAATTGTGTTGATAATTTAGATTTAAGAAATCAAATAGAATATAAATAATATAAAAACAAAAACAATATGGGTATCAAATAAAAGGGGATCGCGAGATTTAGAATACTTTTAACGACAAGTTTTTTTATCTAAAAGTTTATTGTATTTATTAAATAAAAGCATTTAAAAAAATATACTTTTAATTTATTTTCCGACGAAAAAACCAAGCTTAGCAAACCCTTTCATTTGGTACCCATATTGTAAGGGTGCATTATAAATAATTGGTCCGCCATCTTGGGAAAGTCCGCCATATTGAATTAAGAGTGACGTCACTCACATATGCATGCATTGTCATCTGACTTATACATGCATGCGAAATTTCAACTCAATCGGCGACTGGAAGTGGGCCAAATTAAGATTCCAAGATTTTCTTACATAGTTACAAGTGAAGCCAATATAAAAGCTTGTAAAAATAAACAAATATTTCTTACACATACACCATACCAAACTAAGCTCTGACAGGCTTCTGTTATGGGCACTAGGGCAACAGATAGACATACATATATTATACATATATAAATATTTTTGATAGAAATATATATGATAACCATCACTAAGGTACAAATGCTCGCATTCACCACACAGACATCTGCGCACACCGGAATTCGAACCCAGGACCTCAGGAAACCGGTGTACTAACCACTCTATGACGGAGGTCGTCAATATAATAAAAATATATAATAAAAAAAATTGATCTTAGAAATCAAGCAATCAAAGCAAATTAGATTAAAAAACGTTCTCTTCCCACTGAGACAGTCCAGAAAAGTGTCACAAACTCAAATTAAAATGAACTGATTGAATAAGCTGTCAACACTACATGTAATCGCCTTCATGCATTTATCATTGTTACCGACGCGTGACACTGGCCACAGTTAGGTGTCGAGATAATCGCTCTATCAATTAGATCAGCATCAATCAACGGACAAACGAAGTGTTTCCGAGGGCTGATTCCGCAGATAAAACTGGAACGAACATATTCGTACTGACACATCAACGAACGTGTATTATCTTTCTTTCCAACAGATAAGTTCTTGGTCTTCCTATAAGAAGTTACAATAAGCGAATTAAGCACCTTGGCGTCGGCGGTGGCACTATGGTCTCAGCTTTCGTCGAGATCTTCGAAAGATCCAAGGTATATATAGCGATATAAACAGTTTTGCATCTCGAAGTGTACAGACGTGCCTCAGATAAAAACAATTGCGTAAATCAATAATTAAATCTAGTGACCTCCTTATACAAAGAACAAGTGACTAAGCGTTATATTGAATAAACTATTATGCTTACTACATGAAGTAAAAATTACTATTATTATGGCTGAGGACAGCCCCTTTAACCGGAGTCGGATCACTCAACGCTCGCCCCCGTCAACGCCTATTCATCAGGATCAAAAGGATGAACTCAAGATGCTCTAGAACTAGTATCAACTGCTGAGTTACAAAGATGGAAGAGTTCTATTGAAGTCCTCTTGAACGAAATTTGCCAAATATCCGCTGATGGAAAGCTTAATTCAGACCAAAAACTCAGAATAAGCAATCTGTGTCGAAAGGTGGGCCATGGCGCTTCGCAAATGGCTACGCATTATCAGTCTTTGAAGCTAAAAGCCATCCAGACACACAGCTCTCTCCAGACCTTTAAAGAAAAACAGGACCTTGCTATGAGTCTTTTGGAAATAAAAAATGCGATCAAAGAGTCCAGCATCAAGCAAGAATCTGAAGATAAGTCCTTTGCG
The DNA here is from genome assembly GCA_036419045.1 of Scirpophaga incertulas. NCBI lineage: Eukaryota > Metazoa > Arthropoda > Insecta > Lepidoptera > Crambidae > Scirpophaga > Scirpophaga incertulas. Next base: position 49,186 of record JAYEAL010000309.1, on the reverse strand, counting down.
GGAATAGTGAAGAAGGGAGTGAACAACTTTGTGCGCCCGAGCCCTCTTAATTCCGTAGCCATTTACCCGTCTGATGTCACGAAAACGAGCGACGACACGAAAACCCTGGTCCAGAAAATTATTGATCCAGAATTAATGAAACTTAAGGTACGAGGGCTCAGAAAAACCAGGAATGGCGGAGTTATTATTAGCACGCAGACCAAGGAGGATGTAGAAAAGTTAAAAAATTCACAGCTCTCATCATCAGGTCTTACTGTCGGCGAACCAACTAAAAGAAATCCCCGTATCATAATTCTTGGAGTTCCAACTTCCATGGCGGATAATGAGGTCCTTAAATGCATCTTTGAGCAAAATTTAGCCGATAAATTATCTACCATGACAGCCAAAACATTTATGACCTCTATTAAACTTAGCCACAAATCAGGAAAAAATGCTCACAGCTGCAATTACATTCTAGAAGTTACAGCAGACATTAGAACAGCTCTTATCTCTCAAGAGAGAGTGTTTATCAACTGGACGTCTTGTCCTATAAGAGATTTCACACTTGTGTCTAGGTGTTTTAAATGCCAGCAATACGGTCATGCAGCTAAAACATGTAAGTCCTTAACCTCAATATGCAGCCATTGCGGACAAGAGGGACATTCCATACAGGAATGTTCTAAAAAAGGCGAATCCCCGAAATGCGCAACGTGTTTACGTTTCAAAAAACCATGTGATCACAAGACTGGAGATGCGGAATGCCCTGCGAAAAAAAATGCGGAATTAAGGTACATTAACTCGATTAATTATGAGGGCGCCTAAGAGCGTCACCGCTTTACTGTTATCTTAGAGCTCTGTAATTTAGTTTAATGGATTTAAATTTAATTAATGAAATTGATAGTATATCTGTATCGCAGTCTAAATTATGCGAGGTTGAAGATTGTCGAAAGTATCTCTCCGTTTATCGAAACTCAATCACATTACTAACCCAAAACATACGAAGTATATACAAGAATTTCGATTATTTTAATGTTTTTCTGCATAGACTTCGGTTTGATTGTGAGCTTATGGTTCTGACAGAATGCTGGTTACTAAAACGGCTTGGCCTTCTGCCGAAATTGCCAGGCTACGATATATATTTTAGTACAAAAAATAATAACCAGAGTGATGGGGTAGTCGTTTATGCCAAGCAGTCATTACAAGTCACAGTGGAAGAACCCGACCTTCAAGACAGTAGTTGTTTAATTATAAAGACTATTCAAAGCACAGCCATAATTGCTATTTATAGATCCCCAGCACAGAGAACCCTAAATTCTTTTCTCAGCTCACTAAATCAAATCTTGCAAACCTTGTCAAATTACAAAAATATAATATTAACTGGTGACCTCAACATAAATATTAAAGCTGATATTCCCGATGCAGGGACGCATGATTATCTTAATCTATGCTCATACTTCGGCCTTTTACCCGCTCACACTTTACCTACTCATCAAAGCGGATCGTGCCTAGATCACATGATGGTAAAATGCATATCAGCATGTAATACACTTGTGACTAACTCGTCAATCACTGATCATCTTGCTGTTTTACTTTCCTTAAATTTAGAGCTGCCTAAGCAAAATAATAATCGCGTTAGACTGAAAACAAACATGACTCATCTTGATCACGACATGTGCGGAATTGACTTTAGTCCAGTTTATGAAACTGCTGACCCTGATGAATCTATTACATTCTTAATTAATACGATTCAGCGCGTGTTAAAAAATAATACCATCTCAATACCAATCAATAAAAAATACTCGAATTTAAAACCGTGGATTACACCTGGTCTTGTGAAATGCATAAGACACAGGGATAAATTACATCAAAAGTCAAAACGTTATCCAGCTAACTTGATCCTGCAGATTACCTACAAAAGATATAGAAATTACTGTAATAACTTATTAAGAAAATTAAAAGATAACCATGATAAAAACGAGTTGCGCAGAGCAGGTAACAATTCTAGGTTATTATGGAGTCAAATAAAAAAGTTGACTTACACAGCAAAGCTATCAGACCCAATGTCGAATTTATTGTTAAGTAAGGCTTCTCCACTTTTGTCTGTTAACTATACCAACGACTTTTTTGTAAACGTTGGAAAAAATCTGTCTGAGCAATTAACACGACAAAACTCTAATAGTTATCAGTCGGCGCATTTAAAAACACACGTCAAATAAACACCTTTGGCATGATGGATACAGACGAACATGAAATAAGTCAGATAATTTCCCGTTTAAAAGACAATAGTGCAGTTGGATGGGATGGTATAAGCAACAGAATCCTTAAGAGATTTCAGCATATATTTGTCAGACCTCTAACATATATATTCAATAATTGTATGTTAAAAGGCGTTTTTCCGAGATATTTAAAAAAAGCGGTAGTCATACCTATCTATAAGTCAGGGAACAGGGATCTCATTACAAACTACAGACCGATATCGATACTGCCTTCTATATCAAAAATCTTTGAAAAAATAATCAATAAAAGGTTAGTCGACTATTTGGAAAAATTCAAACTACTTTCCTCTTGTCAGTTTGGTTTCAGAAATAAATTATCTTCTGCAGATGCGGTACATGAGCTATCAGACTTTTTAACTAAACAACTTTGCCAAGGAGAGCAAACTTTGGGAATTTTCCTCGATATGGCTAAAGCTTTTGACACAATTTCGATTCCCATACTTTTGCGCAAATTAGAAGCTTTGGGCATTAGGGGTGCCCAACTGAATCTTTTTGAAAACTACCTAAGTGAGCGCTGTCAATGTGTCAGAATCGGAAACATTAGTAGCCATTATCAAAACAATACATCCTACGGAATTCCACAAGGCAGCGTACTCGGATCGACTCTATTCTTAGTATACATAAATGACCTAAATATCGAGTTAAAGCACGGCAAGATAATATCTTACGCGGATGACACAGCCTTAGTATTTAGCGCACAAACTAGCACAGAGTTGTTTCATAACGCACAACTAGGTTTTAATGCTGTACATACCTGGCTTCGTTCTAATTTACTAACATTAAATGCTGAAAAAACAAAATATCTCCATTTTACCTTGCGAAAATCTCATATTAATCAGTTTTATCCACAAATATATGCACATCAATGTAATAATAACCTACCAGTCAACACTTGCGATTGTCCCATTATTCTAAAGTCCAGTCATATAAAATATCTCGGTGTTATCATTGACGAAACACTTTCATTTCGACCACATATAGAGAATCTGGTAAACAGAGTGCGTAAGTTGATGTTTGTATTTAAAAAACTTAGGTCTATAGCTGACGAGAATATTATCAAACAAGTTTACTTCGCCCTTTGTCAGTCTGTGTTACAATACTGCATTATTACTTGGGGTGGAGCACCAAAAACCAGCCTACTACCCTTAGAAAGAGCCCAGCGCGCAATCTTAAAAATATCACATTCTCAACCCTTTTACTATCCTACGCGTCTCGTATATGAATCATGCAAAGTGTTGACTGTCCGCCAGCTTTTCATTATGCACACATTATTAAAGCAACATTGCAATCTTTCATATGATACTAATATCACTAACAAAAGGCGGAGAGATATAGTCTGCCAGTCAAATACCTTTACAAAATATGCTTTTATACATAGATATTTTTCATTTCTAGGACCATTTATTTATAATAGGCTAAATAGAGTACTCGATTTATATAGCTTAAATTATTTTAATTGCAAAAAACTTAGTTATAAGCATTTACAGAGTTTGTCCTATGACCAGACTGAAGAACTACTAGTTATATGTAAATAGGTAATTAAGTAATTTCTAATATTTTTATTGCATAATATTCATGCAAACAAAAATCTGTATAATGAAGCATAACTAACAATAAGATGATTCAACATAACATAACTTCTGTATTTGTATTATTGATTTATTGTGTATTAGCAGTGTTTTAGCATGTAAGCATTTTTCTCACCTGAAACACAGGTTCAACCTAGTTCAGGTAACACTATCTTAGGTAAATAATTTATATAAGAATAATGTTAATGTCAATGCCCTATGTATTTAAATAAACATATTCTATTCTATTCTATATAGCGATCCTCCGAACCATGTACCACTTTTCTTCGTTTTTCAAGTTTTATGTACACATTTATTTGACGGTAATGAAACACATCGTCAGGCAATCTGCATACATTGTAGTCAATCAATCCACACTTAGCTAGCGTGATTGGCACAGGCCTAATCACCCTTTTTTTATTACGGGAAATGCATTGAAGTGCATACCCCAAGAGTCTCGGGGTATGCACTTGTGCATGTATGCAATGTGGGGCTCTCCTCCCCAGAAGGGGATAGGCCTACCACTAAAAACCTCACCGATCCCCACCCGGATTACGCGGCGACCACCACGACCCAGCCGGTGTATGGCGACTAACGCCCACTCCGCGCCGCCACAAGGGCGGCCGCCGGACATCTTCGGTTATCCACCGAGCTAAAATGGGTCCCATGGACGACAATCACACCCTCTTAAAAAAGAAGGGGGGCTTCGCCCGTCCTCCACTGGCCGCTAGAAGCGGCCCGCCAGGTTGGACCCGGCCATCTCGGGGAGCCCTCTGTCAGACTATTAGCCGCCAAAAGACGTTTCCCAGGGTGCACCACAAGAAGGTTATCTGACATCGCACCCCGACCTAATCACCCTAACTTATTTAAGGTAGTTTCAAGTCCCTCGGTGGGCACATATGTGCTGTCATGATGAGCCACTTTAACCCAGAGACTACAATAACCAAGAAACTGGTCTACTAATGGGCGGAACACATTAATACTGTTAACGATATCATAATGGCGACTATCTTAAACATACGGGAGTCAATTAAATAGACGTCAAATTTTACAATTGCATTACAAAAATCGCACGCTTATACAAGTAACTTCTAAACTAAAGTCTTAAGGTAAACGTGTAAATTCTAACGCGTTGCTGTGTGTATTATTATGTAAATACGTATCCAGCTGGTTTTAAAATATGTGCTCCCAATCAGAAAAAAAGCGGCAAGCAAAGCAACACCCACGCGCTGATTTGAATAGATCATAAAAATACAACTGTCTACCTTTTCAAACAGGGAGAGCATTCACGCCAAAAATAATCAAGAAACTTCGTCTTAAACGAGAACATAATAATGGACAATTCCGATTGGTTGTTCGCAATGATTCATTTTAATTACGCTGTGGCTAATTTGTGGAATCGACCCTCGGCCTTTTTCCGTTCTCGCTGCATTCGAGACGTGTGCTGCTTTACACGTGACCCAATGACGATAACTGCCTGATTCATTTTGAAAAAATGTGTATGACATACATATATTTTAATTGATTTATCGTGTAACTGGGAATATGGCCCCGATCATAATAATGTAACTGTACACTGACATATCTTTGTATTATACATCTACATTATCTGCGTAGAATGGCAGGAATTTGTATGATTATCAACCTTATTGCCTGCTACCTTAGTCTATGGGAATAAGGGGAAGTAATTATGTTTAATTCTCACCCTTCTAATCGAGATGGAATATATAGGAGCAACGCGACTAAAGGCTATTTTACAATACGATTTCCTACCGTGGGAGAGCCATGCTTCGGCACGAATTGGGCCGGCTCGACCGGAGTGATACCACGGCCTCACAGAAAACCGGCGTGAAATAGCGCTTGCGCTGTGTTTCGCCGAGTGAGTGAGGGTACCGGAGGCCCAACCCCCCATTCCCCCTTATTCCCTTTTAAAAGGCCGGCAACGCATCTGTGATTCCTCTGGTGTTGCGGGTGTCCATGGGCAACAGTTATCGCTTACCATCAGGTGATCCGTTTACTCGTTTGCTGCCCTATCCTATAAAAAAAAAACTAAATTACAAATGCATTTTAAACGATTCCATTTGCATTTTTCAATGCTCTATCTAGTCCAGCCATAAGTTAATTTCATTACAAGACATTTACTCTGGTTGTTTTTTACAATGCTCATTGTTGGTAATCTAATTAGCTCCAAACCATTTGGACTGCCAAGATGCGGGCTCTCGACTGCTAGTTTGGAGGCAAATATGACCTCGGTGTTAAGCTTACACAATGACAGTATCCTGTGTAATTTTTTTTGTCATTTACTGTATAAGTTAACAACAGGGGGACCCAGAGAGGACCCCTGGTGTACACCATCTTTTATTTAAACGGATATCATAAACCAGCCACACTTTTGTGGTACTTGTTTCTGCATATGTTCTTTCATAATTATAAGTAATGTTTTGAGCTCGGATTGCTTTCAAGATAAGTCTACGCGATACTTTCTCTTTATATATAACTAGCGACCCGCCCCGGCTTCGCACGGGTGCAGTGAAAAAATGGTTATGGTGGGTTATCCCTAAGAGATAGACATATACCATCGCGGACTTTTTTGTGGATTTTTGTAAGTTGTACAATACTGTAGTACATTATTTTGTCTATCTCGTAGGGTTCAGCCAGCGTTTGCAATATAAGCGCAAAAAAACGTGCTTATTTACGACATCACATTAGAAACCTTTAAATTTATCAGTGTTTCTCTATTATATTATGCATTTATTATACATACAAACCTTCCTTAAGAATCACTCTATCTATTAAAAAACCGCGTCAAAATCCGTTGCGTAGTTTTAAAGATCTAAGCATACATACGGACATACAGCGAAAGCGACTTTGTTTTATACTATGTATTGATTGATTGATGCTTTATCGGGCTATTACAAAGTCAATGATTGTTTAAATGATGACATTCTAAAGTGTAAATATTTGTTTTCCCGTATACATTGTAAACACATATGTACGTTGTATGATAACGACAGAATTTATTGTAAATGTTGTTATTACTTTGATAAAGCTGATATGTTTCTTGCGCCCATTCTTCTTGTCAGCTAAAAAATACGTGCTGAATGGGTGGTAAAAAAAAAATTTGGACGATTCAAAAGAGCTTTCTATAACGTTATATTTGAATAAAGTTAATTTGATTTTGATTTTTGATATTGTTAATATAACATTACTATTCCAATAGGGTACTTCCCTCTATATTAGAAAAGATCTAAAACATATAACTATGATAGCTTATGCATTAAATAGTCGGAACCATCATGTTAAAGTACATAGAATAACAAAAATTCTCAACAATTCTCTTTTTTAATCTATATGTAAAACAAGAGCGAAACATAGGCCGCCATGTCGTGACGTCATAAGGTACTGTAAACTTATGCGTGTCAATGTCATTATGAATCATAGTACGTATAAAGCCGCAAAACAATAAAAAAAAGAAGTTTGTAGGTTGCTTTTTAATGTAAGAGAATGTTATAAATACGTAAGTTAAATTGAAATCGCGCGTGAATCACACTTTGGAAAGCAGTTTTGTAAAAGGAGCTAGTACGAATTTACCAAAAATAAATGCATTAATGGTCGGAAAATTCTTTGCTGCAAATCCCGACATTTGTTCTGCCGAGTTACGGAGTATTAAAACACCGATGTCAGTATTGTTATTCCTTTATTAGTTGTTTATATATCCCATCCCAACTATCCCAACTAATATTATAAATGCGAAAGTGTGTTTGTTTGTTTGTTTGTTTGTTTATTTGTTTGTTTGTTTGTTTGTTTGTTACCTCTTCACGCTTAAACTACTGCACCGATCATCACGAAATTTGCATACACATAGTCTGTGGTACGGGGAGTAACATAGGCTACTTTTTATCCCGGAAAAAGCGACAGATCCCACGGGATGCGCAATAAAGGCTTCGCTCAAAAACTACTGCACAGATCTTCATGCGGTTTTCATCAATAGACATAGTGATTCTTGAGCAAGGTTTTGCAGTATTTTTTATCTCGGAAAAAACGGATAGTCCCACGGGAAGCGCGATAAAACCTTCGCACCATAAACCGACTTCCGCGCATATGTAGCCGTGAGCAGAAGCTATGACCCTTAACCCTCTATAGACCCAATCCCGAATTCCACGCAGGCGAAGCCGCGGGCAGAAAGCTAGTAAAAGATAATAACTCATTTTTAATTTATGACTATAATAATATATAGCATTAAACATAGAGCTTTGTTTATTATTTACATGCCGTATTGACGTCATCGCTACAGAGTAACAACTTGTGCGGCGCCTTCATCTAATTAGGCGCGAAATTTGAAAATATTAAATTTTAATACAATTTTTATAGTACTTAACGAGTGTATAAAATTTTAATATTTTTAGTATATGGTTTACTGACACGCAAGGATTAAATTAAAATTCTTTTCAAAAAGGGTTTAATTCCCTATTGCAAGCATGAAGTCATATAGCATCAAACTAGTAAAGAGGAATTATGAACAATTATGGTGTTGTCTAATCAATGTGACATGAAACGCACGGAACCAAGTACTACCCAAGGTCTGAACATCTTGTTACAAGTAAGTAAGTAATACTTTTACTTTCTATCTCCTTCACGGTAACTCCAATATTTACAAACACGGACACAGACAACGGTGAAACTAATTCTCAAATTGTTTTCAATTCGTTTGTATTATCTGTGACGGTATGTATAGAATTAATTGAAATCGTTTGGAATCACTAATTATTATTAAATTTTAAAAAATTACATACCCCGGCTGTGGCGAGCCGGCGGTTATGTGGGGCTCTCCTCCGAAGGGGAGAAGCTCAGAAGGGGGAGGCCTACCCACTAAAAACCTCAGGGATGTCCTTCCTCAGGCATGTAGGGAGCCCCCGGGAACATCAAGCAACTTCCTGGAACCCCCAGCCTCCGCTCCCCTGCCTAGAGGGGAGCCCTCATCGGGGGAGGCTACACTACCTCCCCCGGTCTCCTCCACCGACGACGCCCCCCGGCCACGGAAGGGGCGTGGTCCATCCCGGGTCGCCGTAGCAGTCGCGACTCCCTCGCGCCCGCCGGTGACCCGCGGCGGCACCGCAGCTGCAATCGAGCTGGCTGGTAAGAAACTTACAGACGCTGCAACTCCCGACATGTGCCTGCTACTCGAGCAGAAGATTGAAGGATAACCTTCAATCTTGCAATGGCTGCTACTCAAGGTTTGCAGTTCTACTAACCCTACATCAATGACCCTGGTTCACCCTGCACCTTGCAAATCAGGAAAAATCCTTCTTTATTACCCTTAGAATTTTTTATTTAAATTGTAAACCAATCACGAAAATAGCTCACAACTTAGCCACAGCTTAGTGAAAACATATTTTTGCGTTCAAATTTAGGTTAGTACTTAGTTTTTTTAACATGTAACAGTTTCAAAACTTTATTTGGTTTACTTTGGGAGCTTTTGAATCTGCATCATGCCCTATCCTAAAGAGCGGTCGCTCTCATTCCCAACCGATACGTCAATAGAACCAAGGCTGAGTTTATTTCATAGGTGAAATTGGTCGGGCCGTTCCAGCTGACATGGAGTCCAGCATAATCTCTCCTCTTCATTTTTTGATGAGTGAGTTACGCCCGCCGTCTAGCAAAAGACGGCGGGCGAATGTGGGACTCTCCGAGCTCCTAGTACTAGGCCTTCCTTGTAAAACTACCCGGTGTTCTCATTGCCTCTTTGCGTGTGTGTGGTAAGGTTCACATTGCGATGACACACATCATAATTTTATTTGAAAAGCTTTATATATTTAAACGCCCATTGTGACCATATTTCGATATTATATATAATCACTGGCAACACTTACGAATCATGCTTCATTAAATAAACCATAAAAACCATTAATGAAATATCAAACCATACCTAGTTTGCATGCTTAAATAACTGTTTTATTTCAGGCCTGCTCGCAGTTTTCCAGCTGGTCAGCACGCAGTTTCATAGGTCACTAGTTACTTGTATGAACCGACAGATGGACAGAAGGATGCTATTTTTGTATCGTATATTCAATAGGGGAGTGTGCAGCAACTGAATATAGACGACACTATGACGTAATTGACTAATTTAAATAATTGTGATCTCATAAAAGTGTGTCATAAAATAAAAATGTAAATTTAATTTATGGAAAATATTGTATTTTTTCAATATAGGTACCTTTTGTTATAAAATAATACTCAGAAGTCTAGCAATCAACTGTTTATTACGTTACCATGACAACAAATGTCATCATTACAATATATTTAAAATAAACTAAAGAGTTCCTCTAACACCTTCACATATTAAACCAGTTCATTTTTCAATATAACAAAAACAAAATCAATAATTTATTCTTCAAATTAGATTTTTACTAACACTTTTGTACTTCAAAGATGCTACGCCATTGATTCACAAGACTACTATTTTCTTTCACTGTATAGGCCATGTCTTGTATCACGGGTCGCTGGCGGGCGCGACGCAGTTCGTGCCCGTGGAGGCGACCCGGGAGGGACCTCACCCCCGGATGGCCGGGGGGTGACGTCGTAGGAGGTTGGAGGGGAGGAGGCGGCAAGATCACTCCTCCCCGAGAAGGGCTCACCTAACGCACCCAGGGGTGCAAAGGCCGGGGGTCCTCAGATGCGACACTCGATCCGATACAACGCCAGAGGATGGCCATCGCTGAGGTTTTTAGTGGGTAGGCCTCCCCCTTCTGGGGAGGAGAGCCCCACATAACCACCGGCTCTCCGCAGCCGGGGTATGCAATTCAATGCATTTTCCTCAGCGGAACAAAAAAAAAAAAAGCCATGTCTTGTATGGGTATCTTGCATTATTTCATTATTTAAATTCGTTCTCTATCTTCGTCTTTTTTTCTTTTTTCTTTTCCTTAATTAATCAGATATTGCTAACAGTTTTCTTTATATAATTGTAGAATGTAAAGTAATATTTTTGTTCCGTAGATAATCTTGTAAGCGGCGGGGGACAGGGTTTTGTGCTAGTGAGTCTTTTAGTCTAAGAGCCAGTGGAAAGCTACCTGTATGTATTTGACCAGACTTGGGTTTTGTACAGTGAGGCCCCTATACCTGCCATATATGATATGATAATGCGACATAAACATACCTTTATTTGCCACCATGTCACAAAGACAACTGTTATTTATAATACAATTTAATTAAAGCACTATTCTAAATAATTCTATTCACAAATCTATGCGAGTTCATTGATTACATTATATTTAATAATAGTAGATATCTGCGCCTGCAGTTTATCCATCAATAATGTTGACATATCTCGTTCGCGATGTCTGATCGATGGATCAGTTATAATGCAACCTCATTTTAATTCTGTCATCGTCAATCTGTCACTTTCTTCTTTAGTTTTTTCTTCTGTCAATATAAGTCCATCAATGCCTAGTTGTGGCCAAGGCTTGCATAGTACTTTTCTCAAATAATGCGCGGAAATTAAAACTAAGCAGTACCAAGCAGAACTTTTATTTGAAAATACAGTTATTGAATGTGCAATTCAAAATTCAAAATTCAAAAATCTTTATTAGGGATCAATTTTAAAATGCTTATTACATAAATTATGTACGATAATTACTGCTTTAGTTTAGTACCTAACTGTGTTGCAGTTATTAGCGCCCAGTTCCGGGAGTTTTGAAAAATACAAATAAAGGCAATTGTAACGAGATCTCAAAAATATAAAACAGTATTAAAGTATGTATATATATGTATTTGTGCGTGTGTGTGTCACAAATTTTTAACGCGCCAAAGGATTTGTTTGTTTTTTTTTTTCATTATAAAACAGGTTTTTTTTTGTAAGCCAGTTCGATATTTATATAAAACTCTGATAAGTTGTCTGGTTTGACATTTTTCGGGCAACAAATCGTTCCATTTTTAAAATACACGATAGATATGAATTTACATGTATAATTTGGCCGCTAAAACACGACAGATATGGGTTTTCATAAATTTTTTGCCGGCCGCTGCTCGCATGTATTTGGCCAGTACAGCAATTTCGATTTATCTCGCTGCCTTCACGGCTTTCATTTATGTCCTAAGGAGTCCATTAAATTTAATAAAAATAACAGTACTGTCTGCACTGTTATTTTTATTACATTTAATGTTAAGTAGCAAGAGCGGCACGAAAAAGATTCCCCGTGATAGATGTGTTCCCATGTCCTTCTTCGGGTATAAAACTACCCCAATATCAAATTTAATAAAAATAGCCCCTGAACATATTCAAACAAAAATTTTATATATTAAACATATATTTTACCCCCTTTAAGGGAAAATTTACACAAACTGTTAATTTTAAAAATAACATATACCCTTATTCAGTTAAATCACTTAAAGAATTTTAGTAAGAATATTAGTATAAGTACATAACTTAATCACCGTTATAAAGTAAAATAAAAGTTATAATCAGTAGATTTAAATACGATTATATTGTATTACAATTAAGGTTCATTATTATAGGAGCAACCATGTTTATGATTTTTTTCACTCTATTTCGTAATGTGTGTTATACGTTTAAAGTTATTTAAGTCTTTAACTGAATAGTAGCGTACCTGCACCACCTTTGCGATGAACGAGAACGGTTCGGTTCCGTAAAGATATATATATTGAAGATATAAAAAAGTTCTAATTTCGGAGCAGATATATTAAAACCTAGATGTCACCTGCCTTTTATTTAGGTTATCATTCGTTTCAAGTAATGATTTATTAGACTTAATGAAGTTACAGACCTCAGATCCAGCTTAATACAGGTGACCTCAACAACCTAATTATTTAGATTTCGTAATTTCAGTAAATTTTCTTCAAATGATAATTAGTAGGTCATCCCATATATTTGCCTCCTTCTGTGAAGCAGTAATGCTCCAGAAGGAGGCCGCCGAGCGGGGTCGGGAGATGGCCGATCCCGCTCGAAGGAGGCGGCGGCGCCGGGCTCGGTAGCACAGCTGCGGCGCCGCCGCGGGTCGCCGGCGGGCGCGAGGAAGTCGCGACCGCTACGGCGACCCGGGATGGACCACGCCCCTTCCGTGGCCGGGGGGCGTCGTCGGTGGAGGGGACCGGGGGAGGTGGTAGCCTCCCCCGAGGAGGGCTCCCTTCTAGAGAGGGGAGCGGAGGCTGGGGGTTCCCGGAAGTGGCCTTTGTGTTCCCGGGGGCTCCCTACATGCCTGAGGAAGGCCATCCCTGAGGTTTTTAGTGGGTAGGCCTCCCCCTTCTGGGGAGGAGAGCCCCACATAACCGCCGGCTCGCCACAACCGGGGTATGCAATTTAATGCATTCCCCTCAGGGAAACAAAAAAAAAAATAGGTCATCTCATATTACTCGTTAAAAAAGATATGATTCTTTGTTTTCGAAATATCGGAGATCGCTCAATGGAAGGTGGCTCACCTCAAGGTGTTAGTACCTCTCCACGTGTCTCCAAGTCCAGTGCTGACGGCGCAGACATCACGAACTTGACGCAATATACAAAATTGGATAAATTGCAAAAATGCGGTCCCCAACGAGAAGAGACGCGCCGTCAGCGCCGCCATAAGTGGCTCGTGTTCTGAAAATGCAAACGCAAACATCACGCCACCTAGAACTAACGTTGCAAGTTATTGAGGTCAGCCTGCGTCTGCGCATGCGGAGGCTCTACATTTTGATACAGTTATCTTGAAAAACAAACTATACACTTACACTGCGATTTGCGAAACTTAGGACCACACAATTTACTTTTAAAACTTAGAATTTATTCTTGGAATAGGAGTTTAAGAATTAGTTTTGCACGATGCACATGATGCTACAGCATTGGTTCATAAGTCTACGGCGGAAGACCATGTACTGGAAAGAACCAACAAAATTTTTATGGAATCGTCAATTAGAAGCCGACTTCAGATAAATACTCTAAACCCAATTTCTTTTACGTGTTTAATAATAATAATAATAATAAATTCATTTATTTCAGATAATTAAAATCCATATTGGTAATTAAATAAACACAGAAATAGGAATTAGTTACAAATAAATAAATTAATAATTATTTTAAACAAGTTCACATTATATCGATAAAAGCTATATATCAATTATTTTATTTTTATTTATTTATTAAGGTAACAAAATAAAGTATGAAAATATCAAAAAATATTTACAAACAGACCTAAAGTACCATTATGTTCGTTATGACTATTGCAGATTGTACAGATATGTGATGGAAACAATTATATATGTACATTTAAACATGAGACTAAAAAACTAAAATGTAAAGAAAAATAAAATACTTATCTATAGTTTATGGAATCAATTACACTCTAGTTTATTTTTTGTATACCCTCAGGGAGTCACAAAACACATCTATATCGAATTGCAATTTATTTTAAAAATTACAAGAACGCCGGAAAAAGGTATTTTTAGCATAATTTGTCCGACAGCACGGAACAAAAAATGTGTCTTTTGAACGTGAGGAAGTCCTGGGCACTCTAATATTAATTCTTTGTAAAAGTTCGGCCAAGTCAATATTATTATTAATAATTTTATACAAAAATACTCCATCCAATTAATGACTTTATGATGTAGTCAGAGTGCCCAGTAATTTATTGATCCGCTTTTCAAGTGTGCTATGCGCTAGAGAAAGTTGACATGTTCGGACTCTATATATGCTGTGATCCAGGGGTGACTGAATCTTTATGCCCTCCCCATGGGGCAGTGCTAACCGTGCCTCTCCTGAGGTGCGGCCCTCGTCAATAAAGCCAGTAGGGTCATTAGGACCAAAGGCTTAGGCTGAGTTTAGTCGGTAGGTCTGGTGGGTCGAGCCGCCTCGATTCACCAGGAGTCCGACATAATCAACGCATCCCTGCTGGTGACTGAATACATTCCTATATAAAAACAAACAAAATGATTTTACTATTGTTTTGTTCTATATTGTACTGCAACAAAAGAAAACCTCGCGTCTGAAGCTTAGCCAACCCTGCACAGTATAACACGATGACTATATATAAACGCTAAATAAAACGTATCATTCCAACCCATATAAGAGGGTCTGACTTGGTGGTGGTGATGGCGATTAAAAGTACCTGGGTGAACTACTTAACTTCTGTTCTCTGCTTGGTACACGAAATCACTTTTGACTGGATAACTTAAAGTACAGCATCTCTACCAGGAATTTCCTATGGTTTTTGATAGGTTATCAACGTATAGTTCATCCTAATATGATTTTTTTTTACAATTATATTACTACAAGAACCGCTGTATATTGACTGCAAACGAATGCACACTCATGTTAACAACGCAGGTGTCAGTTTTTTATCTTGTTCACAGACCCACCAAAATTGTAATTGGGACTATGGGACCACCATCCCCACTCAGAAACATTACTGACCTCTATCGTGTCAAATAGGAATTTATTTTATTTATGTATTTGGAACACAAACATTTACAATAATAAATATAAAATTACGAGACATGAACCAATAAAGTGTCCACAGAAAGTATATATTCATTAGATTCTGAAGTTTATATTTAAATGAAAATAGATTCTCATCAATCTAAATGAGTATCACTTTACAAGAAAAAATACGGTGTAATTGAAATAAACGAATATAGGAATTTGTCGAGCCGTGACAATCAATCTATTGTCTAATTATTTTTCCCAAAATAAACATGAATCTTCCATTCAGCATCGACATAACATTCTGCTGACCTCCAAACTTAATTCCATGCACGGTATACGCAATTCATTAATTAAGATTCTGTTTAATGAAGCTGATAACAGATAAATGATCATTTTATTAAAATTTAAGTTGGAATGACACCGAAGAATAAAACAGAGTTACAAATATGTAATTAAATTTTGAATATGTTTTTTTACCTCAGGAGATCAGAGGCCGAGAACCTCATGGCTACCACCGCGATCAAGTGCCGTAATGGTTCGACCGACGTGATCTACCGACCAAAGTCAGCCTAAACCTTGGTGCTAATAACCCTTTTTTTACGAGGTGGAGTGCAGTTATGCACCTTACCTGATGTTGATTGGCTAATCGACAGGCGTGTGTGGGACTCTCCCGGCGGATAGCTGGACATACCCACTTAACCACCTCAATGTCCTGTTTGTCCATAGTTAATCTCATCCAGGGACTGGGAAATCCAATTACTCCAGACTCCAGGACTGCCCAACCAGCTTTTAGGTCGGGTGTTAGCGCCTTTGAAAGATTACCCTGAACAAAAAGGTAATCCACGGACTGAGGCCTTCTATCGACCAACCGTCTACGCTGGAGAGGTGCTGCGTAAGGATCATTTTCGGGCTCCCTTTCCGCTGCCTCCTTCTGCGATATTACATGTCCCTAATAGCGCTACGACTTGTCGTGAAAACGATGGCTCTTCAGGGCGTGGTGCAGCGTTGGCCTGCAAGTTAAGTTGATATGTTGGTATTTTCTAGGAGGTAGACTCTGTACCAGGGTCGTCTGCATGGGTACCTCCGTCTTACCTATTTCCGCCGCCAAACAGCAGGGTTCGCTTTGCTGTGTTCCGGCGTGAAGGGTAAGATAGGCAGTGAAATTACTGGGTACTGTGACTTTACATCTTATGTCACAAGTTGGCAACGTACACTGTGGTTTTTATGAGGTTTGCAGATTTGCTGCGAATCTCGTGGGAACCACATGTACTATAGGCGACTGTTACCACTTACCATCAGGTAGGCAGCCTGCTTGTTTGTCAACTTTAGCAATAAAAAAAAAATGTGCCCATAGCTAGTCGGCAGTGGCGTGCAGTCCATATAGATAAAAAGACACTGCCTACCCTAAGTAAATTATTTATCTTAATATTTCATTTTGACATATATTTATCTACGAGTGAATTTCTGTCAATGAAAAAAAAAATCATTAAAACTTAAACCGCGCCATCTGTCAGTTACCATTGGTACCACTATAAATATGCAACGCAAACAAAGCAATGTTATAGATACTAATCTGTGTGTTATAAAATAGTGTGATGTTCCTTGCGCTGCACTAGCGCTACAACGGCATAGACACTAAAACTGTATGCCTGGATTTGCACACATGCATTCAGATGGACTCGTAATCATGCCAATATATCTACGAGTATGTTAGTTCCTATGAATATTTATCACACATGGTAAAAATGACGCACACAAACGCTACAAAAAGACATTGTCTCATTTCGAATGTTGCCAAACGAACACGGCCGGCTTAAAAATATCAAGTTGCTTATAGATTGGCGCTTCGTATTTTGGCCGTATTATTTTACTGTTTCTATGAATTCAGACGTCGCCATTGTTATTGTTTGCTTTGATTCGTTTTGTGTTAGCAGTGTTTGTTTTCTAACTGTGATATAGTTAGATAAATGGAATTTTTTCATTGTGAAAGTTGTTTAGGTGGTGTACAGAAAATAAAAAGTGATGCGTTTTTAAAACTCTTTCAGTGATAAAAAAACAAGTGATCGCGAAAGGCCGGTGTACACCTAATTTGCAATTATTACAAATCATCACAGCTCATATACGTGCCCACCGAGGGGCTCGAGCCTACTCTAACTACGTTAGGGCGATTAGGCCTTAGTCAACCACGCTGGCCCAGTGCGGGTTGGTTGACTACGTACACCTTTGAATCGCTTCACAGATGTACGCAGGTTTCCTCACGATGTTTTCTTTCACCGTAGGAGCGTCGGATAAATGTACATATAAAATACAGAACGAAAAACACATTGGTACACGATGGGGATTAGATCGCGGACCTCCCGGTTCTATGCGGCGCACAAACCAGTGCCGAGACCACAGCGCCACCGACTCTCTATTCTTCCTTTAATTTGTAATACTCTATACGATTATTACAAATTAAAGGTAAATTCCCTTTTAAGTTACCCGTAAATTCAATATTAAATAATATGATTCATATAATTGGCTCACGGGTTGCACACACAGTAATCGATTATTCTGTTTCCCTTGTTTATTATTTTGTAACAATAAATCGGTCTGGAATGACGCCGGTTACATAGATATTCATAACTTTGGTACCGCGGCAAAACAACACGAGCAATCGGAAAAGCATTTAGAAGCTTCATTTAAATATCACACCTTTGGAAAAAATCGTATTGAGACGCGTTTAAATTCTCAAATTCACATTGAAATTGATAGACATAACGCAAAAGTCGATCGTAACCGAAATATTTTTCAGCGACTTATTGACATTGTTTGCTTTTTGGGGACACAAGAGCTCGCTTTTCGTAGACATGACGAATCTGCTTCGTCTTCGAATAAAGGTAATTATTTAGAAATGGTCAATTTGCTCACGAAATACGACGGGGTTTTGGAAAATCATTTACAGAATAGTACTAGCTCATTTACGGGTTTAGCAAATCGAATTCAAAATGACCTTATCTCTAGTGTTGCGTCGGTAATGATCGATACAATAAAACAACAAATCGCTACTACTAATTTTGTCGCCGTGATGGTCGATGAAATACCAGACGTGAGCAGTAAAGAGCAACTAATAGTAGTTTTAAGGTATTTTGATGAGTCAGAAGTGTACGATCGTTTTCTATACCTACTAATATTATAAAGAAGTAAAGTTTGTGTGTTTGTAAATTGTAAGGGGTAATCTCGGGATCTACTGAACCGATTTTAAAAATTCTTTCACCAATAGAAAGCCACATTATTGCGGAGTGTCATCATCATCATCATCATCATCATCATCGATTTTAAAAATTCTTTCACCAATAGAAAGCCACATTATTGTTGAGTGTCATCATCATCATCATCATCATCAGCGGACGGCGCGCGATGGCTTCGGGTTTATTTCAGTTCGCTTTCGTGCTCGCTTCGGGGATTATTAATATTATGCCCAACGAAGTGGGCGCGGGTCAGCTAGTATAAAATATATTGACGTAAGTTCCAATCGTACCGCGCAAACTTTATGTACTGTTATACTGCACATTTTATCTGAATTTAATTGTTTGTCGAAATTAATAGCTCAGACATACGATGGTGCTGCGGTGTTATCGTCTGAACTAAACGGCGGCGGCGCGGCGTTCAGTGGTTAGTTCGCCAGCAATACGTCTGCTGCATACGTCTGGTGTTCCGCCCATGTCCTCAATTTAGTACTTTCCAAATCGTGTGAACGTATTCCTGAAACTAATCGTTTTTTCAATCGAATAAAAACATTAGTCGATTTCTTTAAAAAAATACCTCTCGTTGCTGTCACTCGTTGGACTTATAATTCGCGTACTGTAAATGTAATTTTCAATTCTTTTAGTAGTTTAATTGATTTATTTGAGGATATCCTAGAAAACGAAAGCTCTTGGGATGGCGAGACTTTAAGTCAAGCTTCATATTTTCTATGTAATTTAAAAGAGTTTGAATTTCAATTTTTACTTCATGTATTTAACGAAATATTCGCGGAAACCGATATCCTATACGAAATTATGCAAAAAAAGACGTCGGATGTAATTTATTGCGTAAAAAAATAAAAGAATTTGAATCGTTTTTGAATACATTCAAATCTAGGTTTGAAATCATTTTTGAACGCGTAAAAAGTATAACAGGGCCGCTAAAACGGAAACGTAATGTTGTAGACGCAAAATGAAATGATAAAAGGATTTTTATTGAAATTATAGACAATATATATAGTTATGAAAATTCAAAACAGTTAAGATTTTTTGAATTACTATCGTGCGAAAATTTCGATATATATAGTGACAATTTTGCCGGTTGAATTAGTAACACAATTTGTAGATGTTTATAAATCATTTAATTTTAACTTAGAACGCCTTATAAATGAGCTCAAATGTGTATATAAAGCCACCGAATTAAGAGACCTAAGTATTTACAAAATTATATAACTATTTTACGAAAATAACTTAAATACAGTCATTCATCGTTGTCATTTGAGGCTTCCTTATGTCAAAATTAATATCGTTCGTTCGATCGTCTATTGAAATGTTTTAAACGATAGTAACTAAGAGTAGGATACGACACGACGAAGTCCACGATATATCGAATATCGTTTTTAAGAGTACGCCCACAGTTTTTCCCGAAGTACTGCGCTTGGCAAAATTAATTGTTACGGTTCCCGCGAGCAGTGCTTCAACCGAAAGGTCCTTTTCGTCGCTAAAACGTATACACACTTATTTAAGAAATACACAGGGCCAGGAACGACTTACAGATCTTTCCGTAATATCAGTAGAAAAAGACCTTCTTACAGCAATAAAACGCGTGCCTAACTTTTACGATAGCGTACTACAAAATTTTTTATTGAAAGATAGACGCGTTGATTTAATTTACAAGTAAATACAAAAAAATAATGAACACGCACAAAATGCGACCAATTTTTGCTGTTAGATACTTAGTATTAATTTCGCAAACACAGAACATCAGACAAACGCGCCGGCCGAAAGGCCACTTCGAATATGCGCAAATTGATATGTTTATAAAATCAGTCAATTTATGTATATTTGAGGTGGCACTAGCTCATCACCATCAGCATCACATCCATATGTTATACAGAAACGACGACGAACCTAAACGAATATACAGTGAATATTTTTGGATAGTGCCATTTTTTTGCCTACCCTGTCTAAAAACTCTGTGCACGCCACTGCTAGTCGGCCCGTCGTGGTTGTCGTGGTGTCAGAGATTGTAGGTTTCCCAATCTCTAGATAACCTATTATTAAATCTTCATCACAGCCATTTCTTGACGTCAAATATATAAACAATTTAAGGACGCAAAGAGCTACATAACCTTGTACAACAGAAGTACAAAGAAAAAGAAGTTGCTCCACATCTATTTAGAAATCAGGAGAGCCTTATAGAGAAGAACAAGCAAGAAACTCTGAAGTTCTAATTTTCTATTTCCTCTTTTCAAAATCATAAAATAACATAATTACATTTATTTACATTTCAACACAACAAAAATATCCAGTAAAAACAATTTCATACAGAATCGCATCTTTATATATATATATATATATATATATATATATATATATATATATATATATATTATATATATTATATATATTATATATATATATATATATTATATATATTATATATATATATATATATATATATATAATATATATATATATATATATATATATAATATATATATATATAAATCTTCTGTACGTGTGTTAAGTCATTGAACTCCTCCTAAACGGCTGGACCGATTTTGATGAAATTTTTTGTGTGTATTCCAGAGGGTTTAAGGATAGTTTAGATTCACAATACGGTCAACTAGATTTTGTTTTTTGACATTTGACACTTGGAACAGGACAACGTCTGTCGGGTCAGCTAGTATATTGTAAAAAGGTCAGGTCAAGAGTAGGTACCCGTAGCCGACGAGCGTATATAGGTATATATATGCATATATAGGTACCTATTAATGAAAGTCGAGGAATTGGCAAGTGGAAAACTATGATCAGAGGTCACCTACCCCCACGTGAAAGAGATGTGAGTACATGTACTTGTATGTACGTAAAATCTAAGAAGAAAAGAGCATGTTAAGAGCCATTAAGAAAGCCGGCAACTGACTTGTATCTTCTCTGATGTAACGGGTGTTGGTTGAATGGCGGTTACCGCTTAGCATCAAGTGATCTGTCGGGTCGTCTACCCTCAAATCAAATAAAAATTCAGAGCTCACGTAATATAATATGAGGAGTAAGCAGAGATGTGAAAAATAGTTTTGTAAAAGTATTTAAATACAAAATGCAAATGCATAGTTATTTCAAATAGAAATACAAAATAGTTTTGAATAAAAGTATTTAAATACAAAATGCAAATAGTTGCTAGCACTATTTCAAATAGAAATACAAAATAGTTTTGAATAAAAGTATTTAAATACAAAATGCAAAATACGTATTTTTGAAATAGGTTTTGAAAATAAAATACATTGTTAAGCATAACCACTTTTATTTATTGAACTGATTTTAAAACTAGTATTTGTTCAAAGAGTTCATCTTTCATGTTCCGCCTATGGGGACTAAATGTTGTCATTATTGTTCTAGTTGACAAATGACAATGACAACACTACGATCACGATCAGTGCGTTCATAAATAAGGAAATCATAGATTTAAGAATGAAAAATTGTAAAAATTAATTAAAAATGCAACGAAACTATTTTGTATTTTATAAATACTAAATATTTATATAGAGTATTTCAAATAAAATACAAAATACATTTAGAAAAAAGTATTTCAAATATAAAATAAAAATGGGTATTTTGTATTTGCATTTGAAATATATGTATTTCAAATAATTCACATCTCTGGGAGTAAGTAATGAAACACAAGACTGACACGAGAATGATTTGATAACGTCTACGTGACCGCCCCCGCTCTATCGATCTAGACGTGTCCTTCTGGCCTTTGTAACTCCCACGCCTTCACAGGAACTAATAAAAGAACACACAAGAAAAATAAGTTAAAATTTACTTCACAGAATCAGGTGGAAACGAAACAAAACTGTTTATTGAATACACTATATGAACAAAATGCTATGTATTTTAGATATGGCAACTTTAACAAGTGGCACACAATAGTAATTCCATTCCCTTGTTGTCACAGCTATTTATACATTCAAAACCTCCAAAAACAAGAGTCGGTAATGCAGTTGTACAATATAATACGAAATATCCAGGAAGTGACGACTACAGCCCTTATTGTAAATCCTACTAATATTATAAAGGCGAAAGTTTGTAAGTATGGATGTATGGATGTTTGTTACTCTTTCACGTAAAAACTACTGAATGGATTTGAATGAAACTTTACCACAATATAGCTTATACATCAGAATAACACATAGGCTACAATTTTTGAGGTTTCTAATGTGAGGTCATAAAAAAACACATTTTTTGCGCTTACATTGCAAACGCTGACTGAATCCTACAAGATAGATCAAAACAAGAATTAACAACAACTAGACGGGACGAACCTGAAGTCCACGCGAACGAAGTCGCGGGCAAAAGCTAGTTGATTATAATACTCTTTTACTTTGCAACCCAATGAACAGTACCTATTGTGATTTAGTACTTTTTAATTAAAATACTACTACAATAGTTGTGATTAACTAAACATCTAAATTTTCCTTTAAAAAAACACCTAAAATTATTTCTTTTTCAAAAACAACGTATAGGGTGCCGGATTTTACGATTTGAACAGTATCTATGTAGCAGTTAAAACTCTTAACCAATCAAAAGTACTGTTGACTAGCAAAATTAGTCAAAGTACTTGATATAAATAAATAAAGGTTTTTTTTTTCTTTCGTTTATGATTTTCGTTTGTCAGTCAAAATTCAAAATATGTCTATCTGCCAACGCAAATAAGCTAGGCTGACACACTCTATGTTTCGCCGCTGTACTAAAACAATCAGATATATAAATTCTATTAAAATTTATTCCATATTGCCAATATTGAAGAATTAATTTAATATAACAATTATAAGAAAAGAGTCCTACATAGAATGCTGTATCTTAATTTATTGTACCTTTTATTTACCAATTTTTGACGACCTCCGTACAGTCGAGTGGATAGTACACCGGTTTCAAGGTGTCGCCATCTCTGAGGTCCTGGGTTCGAATTCCGGTGAGGGCAGATGTTTGTGTGATGAATGCGAGCATTTGTACCTTAGTCGTGGTTGTTGATATATATTTCAATAAAAATTATTTATATATGTATAATAATATGTATGTCTATCCGTTACCCTAGATCCCATAGCACAAGCCTTACAGAGCTTACCTTGGGCTAGGCTAATTGGTGTAAGTGTAACAAATATTTATTATTATGTATTATTTTTAATAAACCAACCTCAAGCAGCAAACCGTCGTTTGAACATTCTTGATTAAGAACCTTATCCACGCTCTACCGATCTCTGTAAGGTTGTGTTATGGCATCTAGGGTAACGGATAAATATACATATATTTTACATTAAAAATATTCAAGTGCAGTTACAATTAAATCTCCGAATTAGGATATTTGAAATTTAAAAAACTCAAGAAGTACTTGCTGTTGTTTTACCTCAGAATTTAATACATAGTATATATATTTATGATAACTTATTTTCTTTTCTTCAAAACTTAATTAAATGGCTATTGACGTGTGTGTAAAAATTCCGTAAAGTTTGCTCTCTTGGTTATGAAATAAATAAGGTGATGAAATAACAAATTTATGGTTTTTAGATTCTTTCCTTTGCTTGTGCCACGTAATATTGCTTCATGCCAAATTTTGCGATTAAAGATCAACCAGAAGTACCCTATAGGTTTTGATTCCCTTGCGAATTTCAAAATATGCCGCATAGACGGAGCATAAAAGGCCATATCTTTTGATTGCATCGATAGTTTGATTTTTCCAAATCTGCAAAGGGCGTTAGACCTGAATATATTAATAATCTCAATACCTCCAAGCTTAGAAATATATGATCGAATCCTCCAAGCGTTTCTGAGAAAAGGGGTCTTGATAGAAGTACAACAAAGTACTTTTATAAAGGTTCCGCTTCTTTAAATTTATTTATTACAGAACACTAAATCACCCAATTCTAAATGTTAATTCCGATTCAAACAAATTACAAATAATTTAAATTTTCTTAATTGCACAAAATAATAACCTAATTGTAGAAAGCTATAACTAGAAGGCGAATGTCAGCAAAATCCACATAACAAGATGATGACAAAAACACGAGCCGTTTGCAGCTAAGTCTGCAGTCTGGCTGATCATTCCTCTAATAATTATGTCACCATGAAATACGATGAGCAATAATAGATAACGCAGATAGGTACATTGATGTTTTATCAAGGTATTTGTCATAATGAATCTTAATAAAGCAGCAATCTAATTGCATTTTCTGCCAGTATCAATGTAATTTGACAGAAGCAAGAATTACATAGTCAAAGAACAAGTTACGGGGATGCCCCGCAAAATGCAAATGCAAATGCGATAGAACTTAGAAATAATTGTGTAATTGTTAATGTTATGTGAATCATGCATCTACTTTAAGGGTTCCCTACCTCCAAAGGTAAAAACGGAACGTTATAGGTCGAGATATCAAGCTAAAATTAATATCACATACTCAGGTCTCCTATCTCTCAAAGCAGTGAAAAAAACACATTTGTAAATCAACGCAATAAAAAGATATAAAAAGAATAAAAATATATTTGCGTAGGTACTTTCTGTTGACCTAGAATCATAAAATTTGGCCAGAAGCAATGTCATGTAGCACAAGTAAAGGAAATATATATTATTTTATTTTGGTTTTTTAATCAACTAGCTGATGCCCGCGACTTTCGAGTAGCTTATATATTTTTACTCGTATATCATTAATAGTTCGAGTAACGCAGACGAAATCGCGGGGTACCAGTTAGTATCTTTATAAATTGTATTATTACCTTTGTATTATTCTGATGTATAAGCTATATTATTGGAAGGTTTCATTAAAATTCATTCAGTAGTTTTTACGCGAGACAGTAACAAACATCCGTCCATACTTACAGACCAGGAGACCTATTTTTGAATTACGAATGTCTACTTCGAAGTCAGCGATGTGACTAATAATCACCGATTTTCAATAATTCTTATTTTTGTATATCACTGATGTGACTACCTTAGTCACAGGTGTGATTTCATTACGAGTGCCCTCACCCACTCGTAATCAAGTCATACTTGTGGAAATGTTATCTGTGTTTTGTTTGGAGAACATATTGACAAGTCTGAAGTTGACGTGTTGTTTTTTCAGTCTATATATATATGTGTGTGTATATATATACATATATATATATATGAATGTAGCATATATGTATATAACAACCGCAATGGTTAAGCCGGCAGCGACTACATTCTGCGTGGAACCGAACTCTTACGTTTATGTGTGTACTTTATCTATGTTGGCAGCTCCGCGATCGACTTTCAAAAATTGGATGTTGAGGAATCCGTGATCTCAAAGTCACCGCTGGACTATTTAGTCAGCGGTGATTTCGAATCGCATTCGTAATTCAAAAATAGGTCTCCAGTTACACAGCTAACAATAAAGAGCAAAACTACTCATAATATGGGAGTAAAACCAGTTCATAAGCCTGATGATAACTGAATAATGTTTTGTATAACCTACAAAAATTTGTTTCGGTCTGACTGTATGATTCGTACTCCATGGCCGAGTAGTTGGTATGCCGGTTTCAAGGTGTCGCCATTTCTGAGATCCCAGGTTCGAGTCCCGGTGGGGGCAGATGTTTGTGTAATAAATACGAGCATTTGTGCCTTAATCATGGTTGTTAATATATATTTCTATTAAAAATATTTACATAAGTAAAATAGAAAGCTCGTAACACAAGCTTTACAGTGCTTACTTTGGGCTACGGTACTTGTTGTAAGTGTAAGAAGAAATATTCAATTACTCAAGAGTCTCACCTGATATTAGATCAATAAAACTGCTAGGTTTAAATGTTAAAATGGCGTTAAAGGAGATGTCTTCTTATTACAAGGAGGTTGGTTTTTTGTGATCAGCGTTAACTAACAAACACCAAACTACATTAAATTGAAAGCCGAAAAAATATGAAGTATGAAACAAATAAAAGAAATATTTTTACCACCCCCAATTATTTTTAAATAAATAAAACATGTTTATAAGAAATATTCATTATGGCAACACCTTAATGATGTTTTTATTAATCTGTGACTACCGGTATCTTACTCTATGTTTGATATTTTCCGTTGAGTTGAATCATAGAATACATTTACTCGGTCTGATCATAATCATAAAATCAAAACTATGACATTGACAGCAGGTGCCTGACTTGTCAGTTGATTTTTTATTAATATTTTTTTCTGGCTCTAGATAACATACATTAAGTAACATAGCAGTCCCTATATTTTGTTAGTTAAAAACTTCTCAAAATTAGAAATGCTCGGTTCATTAAAGCAATTATGTATGTATTTAGATTTTTAAAAGGCTTGTTGATATTTTTTTTTAAGCAATGTGTAATTATTGCATTAAAGATATTTCATTTTTTATTATACTAGAATACGAATTATTAAAAATCGGGGGTCTTGAAAATAATATGACTTACGGCGATTACTTTCTTTTAGAGCCTTCTATCCAAATATATCAAATTTACCCGAGTTAGTTACTATAAACCAATATGGGACATCTCCTTTATATAAAACCTACCAACTATAGCGAACAGAAGAACTGCCCTGGCTAGACATCGAGCCTCGAACGTCCGGATCAACAACCAATAGTCTCACCACTCGATTATAGAGTACTTCAGTTTATGAAACATTTATTTAAATAGTAGCAGCCCTGAACACGCCTTTTAACTTCGAGAGAAAGTGACAACTCGACCCAGTTTAAGATTCAGCTTCGCTGCAGTTCACTCCGCTCGTTCCCTTAAGCTAAGTGCACTTATACACACACACACACACACACACAAAGAGGAAAACAATTATGATGTAGGTAGATAGTCTCACTATTTTCAACATTTTATAAAAGCTATTTTGCCTTGAGCTTTATTACTTCGCCCTCCCATAGATGTTTTTCGTGACGTAAGACGTTTCGTAGATTTTAGACGTACAATTGCCCCGAAAAGATCTAGATAGCATAAAGTAACATTCTTTATTGAAGGGAACAAATATAACAATAAAAATACAAAACATATAGTAAGTACAATAAAAATAACTTAGTCATAGGCTATCTCTCGGAGAGATTTCTTCCACCCAACCCTTGATATTACATGAGAATTACAATTAGCGAGGACACAAATTTAAAATAATATTTATATCAGACTGTTGTAACTAAAAGAGATACATATTTGTGTGCGTTAAATAAAATAAAATGTGTTTTTGTAATCGTGTGTTATTGTAGTTGTACTTTATTTGCCACCATGACACAGTACAACGTATGTCTATGTCTATATCATATCTATTTTAATACACACATATATTATATATATATATATGACCGAGATGATCAACCGACTAAGCTCAGTCTTTAAAACAGACCCAATGGCTTGACGTAAGAAAGAAAACCACACCATAGGAGAGGCGCAGTCAGCGCTGCCCTATGGCTAAGCAGAAGGCTGCCGAGAAGGGGAAGGCAAGGGATGTGACGGCTCAGACGCCGCTGCAAGCAGTTCTTGAAGGTCCTGCGTTAATTGGTCAGCCTGAGCCTAGGCCAAAAAGGCGCTATGGCTTGGAAGGGAAAAATTATTAGCACAATCCAAGCTTTTCATAGGCATGGAAAATTGGCTCAAATTGAGCTCGAGCAGAACCCAGATCCGCCCAGCCTAGGGCGCCTTGAACTTGGCACTTGGGTGACCCAAGACAGAATGATTGGTTTGCAAGGAAAACGAAGGCATGGTACATCAGTCTTGCTATTGCAATGCTTGCATGCATTGGTAAACTGAAAGACTACAGGGTAGTACCACCAAAAGACATCGTCGGGCTCGTGAGCGCGGTAGACTGGACTGATAGCGAGGGCCAGCCAGTGGTCTAGGAAAGGGAAACGGTATTACACCATAGATTCATACTCGGAGTTCAATAACTCCCACAGAGTCAACTCACTCCTAAAATAAGATAAAACACTTGCTGAATGCAGACATTATTGCGCAGTAACATTTCTCACACACACTAAAACATTATTTGATATTACAAACACATCAAAATATTACACGAAAATAGACCCGCCGAGATACAGGGCCCGTAGTAAAATATCTTTCGCGTTCGGTCCGTTACCGAAATCGTTGCAATATCTAAATGTATAGAAATGATTAATCTTGCGGAATTATTGTATGTCTCGGATATCATGAATGCTACGGGCTACGGGCTACGGGCTCAATTCCCTTACTCTTAAATCGAACATAATGTGTATATATTAGTTAGAAAAAGAAGATGAAAGATTGAATTAGTGTATTCAGAAATGTCAGTGAATTCAGTCTACAGAGCCTGCTCCGAGCTCCGACTGTGTTCGAAACTGGGCCTACTTAACTAGTTACGAACACAGTTTTTTGTTTTCGATTGACATATTTGCGGTCGTACACAAACAACAACTCTGCTGTAGAATCTGCTTGAGATTTTTTTTTAACCGTCAATGTAAAATAAATCGATGATTTTATTTTTTATAAATTTATTCTCTACAGCCATTTTAACAACTACAAAACATTTTAAAAAAGAATTGGCCAAATTGGCCCTGGCGTTGTGAGAAATGCGACATTTTGTGATTCATTTTTAAATATAAGAAGATTATGATTACAAAATAAATGAAGTCAAGCATGATGTAGTTTCTGTATTAGTGAACACAGCATGCACAAAGCTTCATAATACAAGTGAAGAAAAATAGCTAATAAATACTGACATTTTAGACAAAATGCCAAAACAATGAAAAATTTTCAATACTATTTTATTACTACTGGCAACAATTTTAATGTACCTCTAAAACTAAATAGACTGTGTAAGACAAAAATGATAAAATACAAAGAAATGGTTTTTGTCGAGGATAAATACTAATTAAATTACTACTATTTGACAATAAGCTTTGTATGTCAAAGAAACAATTCACGCGTTTACTACGGTAAAGATTCATTTATCTCCGTCGCGTCTCGTCTCTCTCTCGTCTCGTCTCGTCTCAGATAATAAGAGATTATCTGTTTCTATGATGAATAAAAATCGGGTCGGGCTGTGCCGGGGCACACGGCCGTTGGTTTTAACGTGAAACGTCTATGTTAGGGAATCGCTTTTAAAGTAAAAGATTGAAATAAAAACAAGATTGACGGTGTTTTAAGTATTTTAATAAAAAACTCGATGTCACAACAGCGAGCTGACTATATAAGTGAAATATTGACACCACATTTTTGTTTCTAAGACTAATGGTTTTTTAATTATTAAGGTACGATGATATAGATGATAGACCTTTTCGGTAAGGTCCACTTTTAAGCCTGGTACCCGTATGTTTCGGCGCGATTTTAAAGACGTTTCACGTCAAAAAAGTATATATTGCCAACTCCTACGAATTTGTATGTTTTTACAAATCTTATGATTAGATTATTAGATGGCTTTAATTACGTCACAGGCAATAATTATAAATTTTAAAAATTCGTCTTTGTCTTTGTAATAGGTATATAATATATATAACAGGTAGGATATTAATATCATATTTTAATGAATTAAGTAACTATTAATTTGATATTATATTTATATGATAATAAAATAAGCTTAATTTGCTTTTCATTAGCCTAGAAAAGTATGTAGTTAAGTTAGCAAATTATAGATAGCGCTTTCTGCAAATAGAAGAGATATTAAAATTTGTCATCGCACCTAATATTAAATGAATTCGACAGATTTTTTTTTTCCCCCCAGGAGAGGAGGCTGAGAATCCTCATGGATACCAACGCAACAGGCAAGCAGGGATGCGTTGATTATGTCGGACTCCTGGTGAATCGAGGCGGCTCGACCCACCAGACCTACCGACTAAACTCAGCCTGAGCCTTTGGTCCTAATGACCCTACTGGCTTATATGGAAGGGGGAATTCGACAGATATCACTCATCCTATTTTGTAGACTAAATATGTTAATATAGTAACGCCATCTAGATATGATGAACCGAACTAAGGGGTACGAGCGAGATTAAGTTTTACAAGAATCAAAACCTTTATACTATAAGAGTTATCAGCCGAAGCGAAAAAATGTTGTTATTTTCATAATGTCTATTCCTCAATGTAGGTCTGACAATGTTTGCTCGAATTACGGATCTGCGCGCGCCAGCGGGCCGTCGGTGCCGTACTCCCGCACCTCGAAGCTTGGCTCCACGGGAAGGAGGAGGTCACCTACCGATTGACTCAGATACTCACCGGGCACGGCTGCTTCGGTGAGTATCTGTGTCGAATAGGACGGGAGGGATCGACACATTGTCACCACTGCGCATCCGACCTCGACTCGGCCCAGCACACGCTGGCGGAGTGCCCCGCGTGGGCCTCCGAGCGCCGAGTCTTGGTCGCAGAGATCGGGCGAGATCTGTCTCCGCCGGCATTGATTGTGGCAATGCTGGCGGACGAGGGAAGCTGGAGGGCTGTGGCCTCCTTCTGTGAAGCAGTGATGCTCCAGAAGGAGGCGGCGCCGGGCTCAGTAGCACAGCTGCGGCGCCGCCGCGGGTCGCCGGCGGGCGCGAGGAAGTCGCGACCGCTACGGCGACCCGGGATGGACCACGCCCCTTCCGTGGCCGGGGGCGTCGTCGGTGGAGGAGACCGGGGGAGGTAGTAAGCCTCCCCCGAGGAGGACTCCCCTGTGTCGAAGGGGGGGCGGAGGCTGGGGGTTCCCGAAAGGAGCTTGATGTTCCCGGGGGCTCCCTACATGCCTGAGGAAGGCCATCCCTGAGGTTTTTAGTGGGTAGGCCTCCCCCTTCTGGGGAGACAGCCGGGGTATGCAATTTAATGCATTTTCCTCAGGGAAACAAAAAAAAAAAAAAAGTCTGACAATGTTTGTTTTTGATACAGCCTGTAGCTGCATTTATAAGCAAGCCCCATTATGAACAATTAGGTACAGCAAAAGCTGAGATCGGATTTCACTGGTTTTAACTGATAATCGCATTGCAAATGATATTATTGGATGTTTCCGACCAGCTTAAGTGCCATTTGTTAAAATATTTGCACACAATTATCAATATTATAATAATACAAATAACGATTCTGTTTATCACACAATGTATGTATGGCTTATAAAATAAAGGAGAATTGAAAATATATTAATAAGTGACGGAGCTATTTACTGTCTCAACATTATCTTTTGGAGGTTTTGTTGAAGTTCTTTGGAACTTTTAGATTGGATTATTATTCGCCCTCACTATTTAGTTCTTAGAAGTTAGGCACAGGCTGAGTTTAATCGGTATACGCTGGTCGGACTGCTCTGGAGACCTATTTTTGAATTACGAATGCGACTTCGAAATCACCGATGTGACTAATAATCACCGATTTTCAATAATTCTTATTTTTGAATATCACTGATGTGACTACCTTAGTCACAGGTAGGGTTGCCACCCGTACTTTATAATAAAGTATTGTACGTTATTTAGGGCAATTGTACTCTATACTTTATAAAAATTATAAAGTACACGAAAATACTTTATTTTGCATAATTTTATTTCTTTAAAAAAATTATCTATTGGTGCTGATTCGATATCGCCATCGAATAGAAGGTTTGATTGTTTGATTTTAATAATACGAACCGGTTATTTACACTTGGTAGTATTAATTTAAAGAGCAACATAGAATTTTCTACTATTGTTAACATCATTGAAAGTTTAAATATGCATAAACTTAATGTAGATATGAATAATCTATACAGGGAAATCACTTCATCAAACCAATTTTATAATAAGATATGTACTTCTAAAAATTTTGCAGAACTAACAACTGCGCAAAAATGGCAACAAGTATTTAATAAGAGTGATAGTAATTTTTTAAACTTCAACTATAAGGTAATTTCATTTTTATTGTCTATTCCTGCCACATCAGAGTTTTTTCTGTAATGAATTGCAAATGGCGAGATGAACGAAATAAAGCGTCTCTGAATTTGATAAAAATTAAATTATTTATATACTTTAATTTACACGTAGCCTGTAATGATGCCATGCAATTGTTTAGTGACGATACTAATTTGATACAAACTGCAAAAAACAATAAAAAATATGTTTTTAAACTTAATAGTAAAGGAAAATAAATTGTACTTTACTTTGACACTCTGTACTTTTTTTTCTTACCTAAAATAACCAATATACTTTAACTGCAATAAAAAAAGGTGGCAACCCTAGTCACAGGTGTGATTTCATTACGAGTGCCCTCACCCACTCGTAATCAGCGGTGATTTCGAAATCGCATTCGTAATTCAAAAATAGGTCTCCTGGGCACGTTTCGTGCTCCTTGTGAGAATTCTCGGCCTCTCTCTCCTGAGAGAAAAAATAAGGATTATTAGTTTACGTGAACGAAAAAAAAACCGGGTTGACTCTAATTTGATACCTGAGAAACAACATCAATTTTATGATTAATGAATGTAACACATGTTATAATAACAAGTTCCCATAGTCAGATGTTCATGTAATCATCTACCAATATAAAGGTCTTCTTTAAATGGACACTTCGCAAATCACCAGCATCATTTTAAACAGCTGTTATTTTTCCGAAACTTGCAGAATACCCTGGTAGTGATGGCCAACTCGAGTAGCTAACTCGAGTTAACTCGAGTTGGGCGTAACTCGAATCCACTCGAGTTGAATTCTCTCTAACTCGAGTTCGAAAACCGAATAGAACCGACATGGAGCGAAGTTTGCCGATCATTTGAGACTTTAATATAGTCTGTTATTCATAACTAACAAACATTTGAGGTTATCTCTAAATGCGTGTTGTGCGATATTTGTTTTTGAAAAATGCCGGATCCCAAAAGACTATCGTTGGTTTTCGATTCGTCTTCAGTGAGTGGACGTGTTACGTGTAAGATGTGTTCAGATACATTCAAATATAAATAAGACTACACTTTAAAAACAAATCAAAAAGAAGCATCCTAATTCTACCATTGTCGCCGTCGAGGAATTTCAGGGTTCAACATCAACAAATAAAAGTAATATGAGCACTTCGGTCGTCTTTTTTCATCATTCATTTTCTTGAAAATATTGTGATTAGGTGATTAGTGATACAGATTATAAAACAATTATGATCTCGTTAATGTACATACTTGCATTATAATGTAAGTCTGATTTTGAAAAGACTGCTATTATAATTTAATAGTTTAATTGATAGTAAATATGTATTATTTTTAATTAAAATTCGACCAAAAAATAGTTCAATAAATGATTCGATTTCAAACAATAACTTTTTTTGTTTCTTTAGTTAGTAAGTATAACTCTCCCAATACATAGGAATTGAAACAGATAGAAATTGGAACAGCTGAGGGATTAATTGGGTAAAAACTCAAAAAAAAAACATTTACTTGTCCATCCAGTTAACTCGAGTTACGTAACTCGAGTTCAACCCGAGTTACGTGGATTTTAACCCGGGTTAACTGGAGTTTTGTTTTTTCCGAGTTGGCCCATCAGTATACCCTGGTATAGAATCTCCCTCCGACAAGGTTCACTCTTGTTTTGTCCCCTGCTTAGTTTACCACATAAATATAATCATCACAAACAGGATCCACAATAGAAGAAATGAAGAACACACTAGATAGATAGATAAACTCTTTATTTCCATATCTTCATCACACACAAACATAGTTACACGGACAAACTTAAATTAGACTAAGCTAAAACTTAACAATAACTAAATAAATGCAAACTATAAACTAAGTTGTGTGTACTGCAGAAGTGTAAATAGGTCGTAGCTCAGTGACTGGGATTGCCCACATACGGATGTGAGCAAAGCACTGGTATTCTGCTACAACCTGAGGGTTTCATGCGCACAAAATTAAAGAATGTAAAAGAAAATACATGAATTTATATAAGGATGTATATATTATATAAGTGTGTGGATATAAATATACTAACATAAATAAACAATTAACATTGTCATAGTACATAAGTAAATAAGATTAAAAGAAAAAGTAATAAAAATATATAATGTTGTTTGGAATGATTTGGTGATTATAACTATATATTTAATTCATTTAATCTTCTCGCCTCTTATGTTCAAATGGCAAAATCCGTCACCAAGTATCTCCTTGGAATACCCAAATGCTGTTTGTTTAAAAGATACAATTTTATATGCTTCTTAAACAAAGATCTCGAAGTCAGTTGTCTCAAGGGTGGAGGTAAATTGTTCCAGCATTTGGTAGCTAGGTAGCGGAAACTGCCAGTAAAAGCTATACTTTTATGAGGTGAGTTTTCTAAAAGACATCTACAGGCTCTGGTACCATATCTGTTATGAAAAGAAGATATTTTAAATTTGCAAAAGAGATATGTCGGCTTCCCAAATTTTAAGACATCAAACACCAGACAAGCAAGGTGCAAATGTCTCCTAGAGCTCATATTGAGTATAGAAGCCTCATTTAAATATGGTGAAATGTGACTCCTAGGCGGTATTTTGAAACAAAACTAAATAACACATATCTATACCTCGTAAAGCTGAAGAGTTTGTTTGTTTGATTGTTTGTTTATTTGTTTGTTTGAACGCGCTAATCTCTGGAACTCCTGGATTGAATTGAAAAATTATTTTCTTATTGAATAGCCCATTAATCGAGGAAGGCTTTAGGCTACATAACATCACGCTGCGACTAATAGGAGCGAAGAAATAATGGAAAATGTGGAAAAAACGGGGAAATTATCTTTGAGGGCTTCCGATAACAAAAAAATATGTATGAAAAAATTATTCCTCTTAAAATGATCTAAAAAAAATGTCCGCGACAGCATATGTCTATCTTTTAATGTTAACTCACTAGAATCGTTTTTATAGAAATCAAATTTGGATATGTCGCGTTGTCATAATCGGGTAACAGCTGAGGTGGTTGTTTGCAAAAATAAATATGATGCTCAAAATAACTATTCCATACGGACGAAGTCGCTGGCGCAGCTAGTACAATATAAAAAGGTAACTGTAACTGGTGCCCGCGGTACTTCGTCAACACTAATAGTAGATTTTTCCTACTTACTTGACACTTATCATCATATCGTCGGATTGAAAGAAGACAGTCATAACTCAAAAAGTGATACCACGGCCTTGCGCTGTGTTTCGCTGAGTGAGTGAGGGTACCGGAGGCCCAACTCTCTCGTCCCCCCTTTTTCCCTTTTAAAAGGCCGACAACACATATGTGACTCCTCCCATCAACACCGCCTTCCGCGAGCCTATCACTAGGCAACAGTCAATATTGGCAGAGGATACGTAGACCGCGACATGTCCTTAGCGACCCCCCCAACCATCTCACGTAGGACCTTCTAGACCTGCAAGCGGCGGCGTCTGAGCCGTCGCCTCTTTTGTCATCCCCTAATCGGCAGCCTTCTGCTTAGCCACGAGTAGGTTCTCAGTCAACATAGGCCGGTCCCACTTTGGTGTACCGAGCCGCTTCTAGTGCTTATGCCCTCCATGGGGCAGCGCTAACCGTACCTCTCCTGAGGTGCGGCTCTTCGTCAATTCAAGCCCAGGACCAAAGGCTTAGGCTGAGTTTAGTCGGTAGGTCTGTTGGGTCGACCCGCCTCGATTCACCAGGAATCCGACATAATCACCGCATCTCTACTTGCCGTTGCGGTGGTATCCATGATGGATTCCCAGCCTCCTCTCTTGAGGAAAAAAAATGTGACTCCTCTGGTGTTGCGGGTGTCCATGGGCAGCGGTTATCGCTTACCATCAGGTGATCCGTTTGCTCGTTTGCTGCCCTATCCTATAAAAAAAACGTCATTGTTATGTTTTCGCAATGAAACGACTTCAATTTGTCTATAATAATAATAAATGTCTATATAATAATAAAGCCACCTGTAAAGAATATGGTTTCTAATTATTTAATGAGATCGAGATCTGAGTACTATAAATCCAGTAAAATGTTTACATGCTTCCCCTGAAAGTTTGTGTATTTTGAGTTATGACAGTCTTCTACCAAGCCGACGACGATAGCCAATAGGGTACTTCCCTCTATATTAGAAAAGATCTAAAAGCATATAACTATGATAGCTTATGCATTAAATAGTCGGAACCATCATGTTTAAGTACATAAAATAGCAAAAATAATATAAAAATTAGTTTCAAAGTATTCACTTTTTTAATCTATACGTAAAACAAGAGCGAAACATAGGCCGCCATGTCGTGACGTCATAAGGTACTGTAAACTTATGCGTGATGAATCATAGTACGTATAAAGCCACAAAACAATAAAAAAAGAAGTTTGTAGGTTGCTTTTTTAATGCTTAAATACGAAAGTTAAATTGAAATCGCACGTGAATCACACTATGGAATGCAGTTTTGTAAAAGGAGATAGTACGAATTTACCAAAAAATAAATGCATTAATGGTCGGAAAATTCTTTGCTGCAAATCCCGACTTTTGTTTTGCCGAGTTACGGAGTATTAAAACATCGATGTCAGTATTACTCTTTTATTATTATTCCATTATTAGTTGTTTATATATAAAAGATAATAACTCATTTTTAAATTATGAAAATAATAATACATAGCATCAAAGATAGAGCTTTGTTTATTATTTACATGCCGTATTTGACGTCATCGCTACAGAGTAACAACTCGTGCGGCGTCTTCGTCTAATTACGCGCAAAATTTGAAAATATTAAATTTTAATGCAATTTTTATAGTACTTAACGAGTGTATAATTTTTTTATATTTTTACTATATGGTTTACTGACACGCAAGGATCAAATTAAGATTCTTTTCAAAAAAGAGATTAATTCCCTAATAGGGAAATAATCTCTTTTTTGAAAAGAATCTTTATAAATTGTAGCCTATGTGTTATTCTGGTGTATAAACTATATTATTCTTAAGTTTCATTAAAATCTATTTAGTATTCTTTTCTTGAAAGAGTAACAAACATGCATACTTACAAATTTTCTTGTTTATTATTAGTAGGCATTGTGTCCGCGGGTCGCCGGCGGGCGCGAGGAAGTCGCGCCCGCGGATACGGCGACCCGGGATGGACCACGCCCCTTCCGTGGCCGGGGGGCGTCGTCGCTGGAGGAGACCGGGGAGGTAGTGTAGCCTCCCCCGAGGAGGGCTCCCCTGTATCGACGGGCGAGCGGAGGCTGGGGGTTCCCGGAAGTAGCTTGGCGTTTCCGGGGGCTCCCTACATGCCTGAGGAAGGCCATCCCTGAAGTTTTTAGTGGATAGGCCTCCCCCTTCTGGGGAGGAGAGCCCCACATAGCCGCTGGCTCGACACAGCCGGAAAAAAAAGGCATTGTGTAAATTGTCTGAAATATGACGATATAAGTGTTGTGTAAATAAGATAGACATCTGTGCAGACAAAGTCGCGGGCGCTAGTTACAATGAAAATATAATCGTAACAAATCACATACAATATAGAAAACAACAGAGGGCAAAGTATTTTCGGATACTGTAGTACATTAAAAAGGTGACATTTTAAGTAGGTAATCAATTTTAAAAAATGTTGTTTTCTTTATTTCATTTGATTTCCTTTCTGTAATACAAAATATTAAAAATATCTATACAATTATTTATTATACAAAACAAAGTGATTTGGGTAAAAAATTATAACAAAGATTCTCAATCTGGAAATTTAATATAAAATGCAAAGAAACGTTTTCTTAAAGTAATGTTTTAGAAAAATTAATAAATACTTAGCGACACTGAAAACATAAATTGAAAAATATCCCAATCTCATACGATTTTAACACACAAAAAAAAAAATGGAGTACAAAAAACTCAATACATTATCGTATCGACCGCTGAGGACAGGATTCGAACCTGCGCGGGCAGAACCCATTGGATTTCAAGTCCAACTCCTTAACCACTCGGACACCTCAGCTTGCTCCACCAACTCGAAATACTCGACTAGGTACTATAAAATAAAAAAAAATGTATTGTAACATAATAGAACTAATACAAGCAGTAATAAAAATTTCAACGTTAGTATTCTTATAATCAAACATGTAAACTTGTCAAAAATAACATGTCAATAGAAGTGTCTGTATTACTAGTTGCCTTAGAAAATATTAATAGCTAAATAAAGATTGGTAAGAACAAGTAATTATAGTAATTGCTATTAGGATTTGGCAGGGTCTTTCTCGCCTTTTTCATTTCCTGTGCAATCCCAAAGAGAATTAATGTGTGTTAGAGAACACCCTAGGGTTATTTTACACAGAAGTAATTATAATGGTATTTGGGAGAAATCACCCAAAGTGGCAAAAAAGAACATTGGATCAGACACATCAAATGAATTTGAATTGCCAGATTTTTCCTATCAAAATTTTTACCTATTAGTGCAGAAAAGTACAAGGACTTAATGGATTTGAAAAGATTTTTTTCTGAGGGAGCTCAATCTTATTTTGAAGGCATACCTCATGTGTAATTACTAAAAAAATATTAAGTGGGACATTCCTTGTATGGGACACAGTGAACATTACCAGTTTTTGTATGTTCCAAAAGAGAATTACTTTGATTTATTAATTATTAAAAAAGATATATGTTTTTATTTAAATATTTTATGTTCCTAAAATAAGACTTTATAAATTAAAATAATGTTCCTATAAACAGTTAATAATTTTAAGAGACTCTTAAAAAGTTTTTAACTTTGAAAAATTAAAATGTTAATTACATAACATTTTGTTTTTGAGACATTCCTGGTTTTGCCCCTGTACTCTTCAATTTATCTGCGCTTTAAAGTAATTCCACCTTTTGCTTATACTTACATATTCTCACAAGTACTTTTATCTTTATATTAAATTGATTTACGTTTCGATGTCAATAAAATGTGTAAAATTATAAATAAAAACATAACCGGTTATATAGCAACAATAAAGGTAACTACATAATACTTATTCTGGCCATAAAATATTAAAACATTTAAAAAAATATTACATTTGAATTAGAAATCTGGAATACTGAAGCCTTATGGATAGAATTTAATTAATTGAAAGTAGATCCAGACTTTTGAATTTATTCGTTAATACTATTGTTTTCCTAAAAAAATCCCAAGGTAAACATTATAAAATAACCTAACCTATAACCTATAGGGAAAATGTATCATTGCAATGGTAAAATATATTTCTTAAATCGATTCAGTACTTTTTAAGCTTATTCGTTACATATATAAAAAAGTTCCCTGTTTATAATAGTATATATTAGTACAGATTAATAAACTTGTAATAATAACTGTAGCAAAACTTTCTAGTTAATATTCTACTAGCTGGATGATAATAATAATGAAATATAGAGATAATACTTTAAATATTATATAATCAAAAAATCAAAATAATATTTATTCAACATAGACCATTATTGACACTTATTGACGTCAACAAACAAGACAAAAAAAAAGCTATAAAAAAAAAAAACAAAAACCTTGTCCGTACGTACGAATAAGGAAAAAAAAGAAAAAATATATTGACTCGACACCTGTTCGGAAATTGGGAGAGCCTTCTCGAGAAGAACAGGCAAGAAACTCTGAAGGTCTATTTTTTATCTCCTCTTTTCAATGTTAATAATTATAATAACATAATATAAAAATACAATATAGTATAAGATACATTCATACCTAATACGATTACAGTCGTATGTATGTTTACATACACATATAAAATAATACAATATTATAAATAATGTTGTTACCAACTCTATGAATAGTGTACAATACAAACGCACAAGCGCTGTTGTCGCACAAGTGTTAGGCGGCACAGAACTAAACAGCCACAGTTCCTAATATATTGTAATACCACCCTCTTGCCATCCTCTTGGTACTTCGTAGATGTAATTCCGATGTATTCCCCTACTCAGCTCTTACGTCATAAACATTATTTGAAAGTGTTAGTTTTCCTTAAAAAAAATTTGAACACGTTTCATAATTCTTGGCTAGGCTGTACTTTTCCAGAAAACCCTTTGGCAGTGAGGATATTGTTACGTTTGCTTTAAACTAGGCTATTGTGACGTACTGTTGTAAAGAAATGTGTCGAAATTAACACTTGTGCAAATAACTGACGTAGTTTCGTCGTTTTGTTGTTTGAAACATTTGTTCGCAGTTCGTGTGTACACTGTGTTTTTGTTCAGAATCTCTCAAGACGTCTACTCTATGTATACTGTAGACTAGTACGTTGTTGTCTTAATGTTCGGGCGCCAAATTGTAATGTTTTGTTCCTTTTTTGAGAATTCATGAAATGATCTAAATGATGATGCGCCTGCAGTTTATTCAACAGCAATGTTGACGAATATCGTTGGCGATGTTTGATTGGTGGATCAGTTCTAATGTAACCTCTTTTTTAATTCTGCCACGGTCATTGTGTCAGTTTCTTATTTTGTTTTTTTTATTCAGTTAATATCCGCATACATTTTATGCATTGTAATCTTATAATTCATTAAAATGAGCTTGTAAACTATATTTTGGAGGTTTCATTTATGTCTTGATTAGAGACAATGATTAAATGAGGTTCTTATTTTAATTTTACTATACATATAAAATGTTTATTACTTATAATATTAACGATATTATTATAAAAAAAATCTTGATAAACTTATAAAACATATTACTTAAGTATTTAAGTAAGCTAGTGTAAGATAATTTTAATAGGAACAGGCAGGGTCTCCAGTTCGTTTGATCAGTATTGGTAATTTGGTAGAAGTAAATTTCCAAAAATGACCTTTATATATTAGGGACTCCTTCAGTAAACTGATGATGGTGATTAGATGGTCGTGTTGGGTTGAGTAGGGTATACTTACTACCCAACTTAATAGCTCAAAAGGCAATGCAATAAATTCTCTCTATACGCCAAGCGCTTGAGATGTTTTGATGTCAAGTTCAGAACAACTGGTAAGCGGTTACACTATTGGATCTTCTCAGTGATTATATTTTCATAGAAGATAGAACAATATAACATCTAAATCTTGTAATTATTCAATCAATATTACGGTTAGTAGTCTTCTCAACGTCTGTTAACATATATATTTTAGTTATAGGTGGTGAGTGACACCCCACTTGCTAAGTGGGCTTCCCATAAAGGTAAATCAATATTGATGCAAGAAGGGCAACATTGATATGAGCGTCTTAAGGTGTATTTCCATCATTCAAACAAGCAGGCAGGCAAGGATGTGTCTGAGTGAACTTAAGCTTAGCCATACACGTACAGTTTCTGCTCAAGAATTCAGCTTCGGAATACCACAAAACTAACACATGTCCGGTTATTTGTATTGCGAATTTTCTACAATTAGTACATATAGTTGCGCTTACATGAAAGTATGACATCATGAACATAACAACCAATTGATCGGTATTGCACTTTTACTGGCGCTAAACAAGAAGCAAAATATTGTGATGATTGATGATGATGACTAATGATGATAATTGAACCGAACCCGCGAGCAGTGAGTGATGGTAAAAACCTATGCGGTGCTACGTTCTGTCATTAGCTTTTTTACGTTAGGTTTTTCTGATGATGTTCGCTGTTGAACATTTTTTTATGGAAACAGATCATTCAAGTTTCTAAATCGAAATTCCTGGTCATAAAACCTAGCATGTGTGGCCAACGTAAAGCAATTCTAGCACAATGATCGCTCATAGCTTTACGAATAAGACATTACAGTTGGTTACTCGGAACGCTAACTTTCATGCAACAACTTTTAGCGCGCTGACATCAATATCATCGCCAATCGGACTGCTCCCATTATATAATATCCATAAAGTTTGTTTAATCTGTGACAATAGAAACTGACAGTGACAGTTTGACAGAGACAGTGTTTTGTACTTTTCTGTTTTGAATTTAATTGACAAGAATACCTTTTTAATATAAAAAGATACCAATTCATGCATACTTCCAAATGAATTAGCAGCGAAGGCGGTGACACATTCTTCACAGCATAAGTGTATCTCGCTGTGTCATAACGAAATGCTAAATGGTAACTCGGGAAGGCTGGCTTAGGAAGATGCCTTGCGAGTGTTGTGCAGTACAGTTTACTGTATTCAGGCGCAAGCAGGTGTGCTGTGAATGCGAACGTTACTACTGCAGTGGTTGTCTACGCCGTGAGGGTGCCCACGCACTATGCGCTGCCTGCAAAACACTGTCCACCAGACCCTTACTGCGACATTCCATCTCACACCTGAAAGTGCGTGATCTACAATGCTTTCTACAGCGACACAACGTCTCCACGAGAGGATGTGTTGGTAATAATAATATCTCTCAAAAAGTATATTATACATTTAAACACACACTGTAAATTTCTTGTTATTCAAATCTCTACTGATTAAACATTCAAATTTGATAACACTTATATCAACATGCATGACATGAATTTTATTTTATAAATACACTAATTATTTAATGCTGGTTGGCATTTGATTGTGCTTATTATATATATGTTGTTATATTTTTTTCTGAGTATGATTAATATTAAATTTATGAAGGTCATTTACACTCTTCACAACAAAAATATATTATTGTAAATCAAAAATGATAGTTTTTTAGAATAAAGAGTTGATTTCTTTAAATGTTCCATGATTCGCCATGGGGGTGTTGCGTCCATAGGGGTGAAAAAAGAGGAGCAAGAAGCGGGATTTGGAATTTGTGACCCAAGTGTAGGTTCAGAGGCCTCTTACGATGCATTATCACTCACCAATACAGCCCATGTTACTCTCTACCTAGCTATATCTGATATGAGACTATTATGGCCGTTTTCACCAACCTTGTCTTAGCTTAGGTGACTCCTAAGAGACATGCTGTCTCACTCTTTTCAGTTAATATAAAAAGTGACAGCATGTCACTTAGGAGTCACCTAAGCTAAGACAAGGTTGGTGAAAACGGCCATTAGAGTCTCATATCCATTAGAGACCATCTAATTATACCACTATATAGTTTTAGTACTTAATTCACATAGACTGACTGATCTGAGTTTTTTTAACAGGATGTAAGAAATTCTGTATGTGCTAGAAATTCTGTATGTGCTTAGTGCCTACCTAAATAATTAAATAACAATTATTATAACATAGATTTAATCATTAAAATAAAAATTATTGCTACCTACTACTATTTTAATTACAAAACCATAAAGCCACCTCATAATTTTTATTGTAGTATTATAACTTGTTTGCCCTTGTTTGTGGAAAAGGAGTGTGACAGTCATAGTAAAAGTTCTTGCAGTATTATTATAAAATTAATAAAAATCAATTTATTGAGAAAAACAATAATTATAATTAATAATTATATTAATACAATAGCACAATTAACATTATAATCAAGATCTGCTTGAAATTAATTTCAAGAACCACTTTCTGGAATAAATTCATTAACCAATATTTTTAAGATTGCAATCAACTGCTAGATATTTTGTGGTCTAATTTTTTCAAAAATACTGTTTTTTTTTAGAAAAAGAAGAGCTTGTGAGCCTGTGTGTGTCACATGTAAACAGTGCGGCGTACCGGCGCCGAGGGCCGCGCGTGCGTTCTTCGCCATTTAGTTCACTTAAAGGGCTGACCAACAACCTCAATGTATTCCTCAACAATGCTTTCGACGTTCGTAGCAATACTGCCCGCGAGCCCACTTCCCCAACACAACATAGTAAGTTGAACAAATGTATTTCTCCAATATGACTTTGCTTGCATAAGTCTTACTTGCTTGAAATGTGGTACGACATTAGGTTATAACATGAAATAAATATACAACAGGCATAACCAAACCAAAAAAACAATGTGCTCTGATTACATAGAATGGACCATATAAATATATGTGTATTTTGCCAAATAGTTTAACATGAAATTTGCTTATATATAGTTTAGTAGATTTTCAATAGAGGCCCTATTTGAATTGACAATCTGCTAAAATCGTACTATGATGAAATG
The DNA here is from genome assembly GCA_036419045.1 of Scirpophaga incertulas. Taxonomy (NCBI): domain Eukaryota; kingdom Metazoa; phylum Arthropoda; class Insecta; order Lepidoptera; family Crambidae; genus Scirpophaga; species Scirpophaga incertulas. Next base: position 4,891 of record JAYEAL010000309.1, on the reverse strand, counting down.
ATGGCTCAATTTCATCAATAGATGCATACTTTAGTACATAGGCTGTTTCTAATGATCTCACACATATGCAGAACCTGCACTGCCAACACCTTTCTGATATATTCACCAAATCAATGGCCTACCTTGTGGTAAACTTACAAACACTGCAGTATCTAGAATATACCTGCTACTTAATGTGATTCCACCTAACAACCCTCAATCCTGTGAGCAATGCCCCTACTCACTGCCACTTAAAGTTTGTAATTGTTTAGATTTGTTGGTTACCCTGTTTCTTTTACGGATTTCAATCACACATTAAATTATGGTAAAATTTTGTCTATATACATACTTAAAAAATATTTTAGAAGGCCCAATATTCCGATGGTTCCTCTGGCTTCTGCTTATTTGTGAGTTGTGCACAATAATTATGATATCACTTTTTGATAGATTTTGACCCTCCCATAAATAGAGCAGGTGCTGACACTAAGGCCGTTTGACGACCTCTGGTTTTCAGGGTTAATAGGTTGGTAATAGTTGTAAGGATGCAGAAAATTAGGTTGACTTTGTCCTTAAATTTATAAATTATATTTCAGGTAATAACTGTTACAACGCGAGTCACACGCACTCGCGGCCTGCGGACACGCCTACGCCGAGCACGCCGGCTGCGACTGCGCCACGCCCGGAGCGGTTCACCACAACACCAGGTACGATAGAAACCAACCCGGCAACAGACAACATTGGATGGCCCTGTGCAGTAAGTTGACTATATTATTGTGTCTTCATTTCGTAAGTAAATGTTTTATGTATCAAACTTGATAAAAAAGGGAAACAATTTTAATGTCTGTGTCTCAGTACACCAGGTCTCTCCGCTCCATATTGGCTTCATTTATTAATATAAAAATAAAGTATGCTTGTATAGATTTTTTGAAGAAAGCTTGTTGAATGGTTGTGTGGTGTGGTGGCAGGCGGCGAGCGCGACATCGTGGTGCCGGTGCCCGCGGCGGCGCCGGCGCCGGCGCAGCCCGCGTCGCCGCGCGCGCCCGCCGACTCGGCCGACTGCTTCGAGATCGAGGACCTCGACGACGCTGGCTGGGAGTTCGTCACCCGCCCCGCCGACCCGCTGCCCAACGGTAACCCGCCCCGACACCGGCCACACCACACCGGCCGCTACTCACACTATAATTGCTGACCGTGACACCTTTTCATTATAACAGTCCCTACATCCCCATTGAGAAGCACGAGCCTACGAATCCACACTAGCTCAGCATGATTGACTTAGGTCTTAGTATATATACCCTAATACAGTTAGGTTATGCTTGTGTCCTTCGGTGGCGATGCATCTGAGCTGTAATGATTCTTGTGTTCATATTTTTCAACTACTAATATTCCGAATTCAGATTAATGAAAACTAGTGTTAGATTATTATTAGCCAGATCTAATTCAAATAGGGGAAATAAAAAGGACGAAGCGCAGATCAACGACATGACAGTTTTTATTCAAAAAAGATAGTAGTGACATCTAGGTATCTATGATAAAAGGGTGCGTTCACTATGTGCTGAGGAAAATCACAGCACGCAATAATTTCACTGCCTATCTTACACTTCCCACTAAAGTACAGCAATGCAAACACAGATTTCACTTCATTAATTGGGTATTAGTATAATTAATACTTCAGATATGTCAAGTAAGTAGTGATTGCAATCCGGCGTCATTTTCAGTCCGGCCGGATACGAGCGGATTCCCATTAATCTCGCCGGATCCGACCGGATCCCGCCGGATTGATGGGATTGATTAAATCAAGATGATTTTCGCTTTTTAGTACAAAATAAGTGAGTTAATCAAGTGTCACTGCACTTATATGTAGGTAGTTTATAAAAAATAAATCATAAATATATAAGTGGACTTTATTTCCTAACCAATGTTAAGACAAATAGACAACAAGAAAACAATTAAAATTTAGTAGCTACCTATACTTACCTATACTAGTAGTTACCTATACTAGTAATAATTTTATGACGTAACGAGTAGCTCAGTCTTCTAGATTTCACTTTCACTGATAGATCAATTTGTATGTAACAATATTAATTATCAAGTAACTATAATATTTAATAGATACATTTAACCTTACGTAATTAACTGAAATGAGTTCAAAATCATTATCAAAGTATGTGAGAATGCTAACAAACAAGTCTTATAGGTATTTATGATTATGACAGATACCATCATGATTACTAACTGCTAGCACCGGATCCGGTCTTCGGATCCGGTATATTGGTACCGGATCCCGTAACCATTAAATGATGCCGGATCCGCCGGATTACCGGATCCGTTTTTCCGGATTGCAATCCCTATCAGTAAGGTAGTCGATTTCTCCTCATTGTGGCTAAACCTTGCACGTTTTAGACTCGGATGTGCTCATTGCCGAAAGCACAGCCGCTGATCGGACAGAGCAGAGTTCAGAACCTTCATCGGACACAACGACGCCGACGCTTCGCGACGACGATCGTACGAGCGAGAGAGAAGGCGTGAGTGAGAGAGAAGAGCCTAGGGAGGGGGAGAATGGAGAGAGAGAAGTGTTGATACCGGGGGCGTGCCTCCGGTTGCAAGCGGAGCATCGCGCGGCCTCGAACGTGGAACTAGGGCGCGCCCCGCCCATCGCGGCTGACTCGCGCAGCCTACAGGACGAGCCGCTGCCGAGGACACCGCCGGGTAGGTCCCGTATCTAGCCCGTAGCACCTACGCCCTCTGTGGCAAACAGGCCCGCCTGAGTTTAATATTTTGTTTGACTTTTTTATAATCATACATTCTTGTATAATTATACTACTTTCGTTTCGAGATTTGCAAGTATACGTTCTCAGAGATTGTGAATTTGGATTTATTAAAATTACTTTAAGAAATAAACAAATAGGAACTTTATTTCCTTGTGAGAAAGGTTAATATTAATGGAATAGGCAGTCAGGCAACTATAGGGTTTGCTTTTTCTCGCTCATACTTGCAACTTGTAGCACAGCCGTAGTCGCTCGCTTCGTGCCGCACACACGCACGTTTTCGTGCCTACACCACTGGCGTCGTCCCGAAGTCCTGGAAGACAGCCCTAGTACACCGATCCCTAAAAAAGGTGAACGCTCCGACCTGTCCAATTATAGGCCAATAGCTATCACCTCTATCCTCTCTAAAGTAATGGAATCCATCACAAACCGCCAGCTCCTAGCGTACCTAGAGGAAAACCAGCTGATCAGTGACCGACAATACGGTTTCCGTAGTAGGCGATCAGCTGGTGACCTTTTAGTGTACCTTACGCATTGTTGGGCGGAGGCTATGGAGAGGAAGGGGGAAGCTCTTGCGGTCGGTCTGGACATAGCGAAAGCCTTCGATCGAGTGTGGCATAGGGCTCTACTTAGCAAACTTCCAGAGTAAGGACTATCTGGGAAATTCTGCACTTGGGTCACCAGTTTTCTTTCTGGGCGTAGCATTAGAGTCGTAGTTGATGGCTCATGCTCGGAACTCCAGCCCGTGAACGCTGGTGTCCCGCAGGGATGCGTGCTGGCTCCCACTTTGTTTCTTCTGCTAATCAATGATTTACTGCATAATTGCGGTATCCATTGCTATGCAGACGATAGCACTGGAGACGCACTATATCGCGGAAGTGCAAACATTCCACATCTGAACGTCATTGAGAACCGAAACAAGCTTGTGTCTGATATCGATGACATACTCAGCCATGTCTCGAATTGGGGCCGACTAAATCTAGTCCAGTTTAACGCTTCTAAGACACAAGTTTGCGCGTTTACCGCTAAGAAATCTCCTTTTGTCGCAACCATGAACTTTGAAGGCACTTCCCTTGATGCCGGGTCAACCATCGGAATCCTGGGCGTTGACATATCGAGCGATGTTCAGTTTCGCTGTCATCTGGAAGGCAAGGCTAAATTAGCCTCAAAAAAGCTGGGAGTGCTAAGCAGGCCGAGACAGTATTTCACGCCGACCCACCGCCTACCACTTTACAAGGCACAGGTCAGGCCACATATGGAATACTGCTCTCACCTCTGGGCCGGAGCTCCTCAGTACCAGCTCCTTCCATTTGACCGTATCCAGCGAAGAGCGGTTCGAATTATCGACGACCCGGTGCTCTGTGGTCGTATGGCACATTGGCGCTGCGGAGAGATGTCGCGTCTCTTTGTGTTCTCTACCGCATATAACATGGGGAGTGCTCTGACGAGTTGTTTGGGATACTGCCGCCGACCGATTTCCTGTATTGTGCGTCACGGAGGGGACTTGCTTTCCATCCCCACCATCTTAATGGTTGGCTGTCCTTCACAGTGCGGTTTTCGCGTACGTTTTTACCGCGAACGATAAAGTTATGGAACCAACTTTCGGCCGCGGTATTTCCGAACAGTTACGACATGGGAAGCTTCAAAAAAAGAGCGTATACTTTCATGAAAGGCCGGCAACGCGATGATGATGATACCTCTGGTGTTGTTTGTGCTATGGGCGGCGGTGATCACTTACCATCAGGTGACAAAAAAAAGGCAACAACAACAATGCGAGTAGGCGATAATTTTGTCAATAGCAATATCAGGATAACAGTATAAGCCGTTGTCAAATAACGTGTTATCCATTACGGGAAAATAATTCATTATATTATCTGTTATTGAAATAACGGCCATTACTATAACTGTGTGTGTGTCTCTAATTACTACACGTTTCACTGATGTTTTGCGTCAGAAATGGGTACGTGTTGACACAAAGCTGTGTGGTACTGCAGAGGCAGCCGTCCCGGTGAGCCTGGACGAGATCGCGTCTGAGCAGGAGCTGGACGGGCTGAGCGTGCGGCAGCTGAAGCTGCTGCTGGCGCGCAACCGCGTGGCCTTCCGCGGCTGCCTGGAGCGCGGCGAGCTGCTGGAGCTGGCGCGCC